>JAHWRB010035601.1:0-10878 GCA_024653005.1 Nuphar advena subsp. advena | reverse complement strand
AAAGATGAAACAAAGTAAAAATCCATCAAGCCACCTTCCCAATCACCCAAAAAAAATACAGAACAAGAGAATGATGAGGGGAAGAGAAAGGTCTTGAGAGATCTTCAAAGAGAGAGTTTTGAGAGGAAAACCTGAATAAGAATCACACTATGCTCTGCTCTGGTAGGCCTCTTCTTTTTGTTCAACAGCAAACAAAAGTGGGTTGAAGGGGTGGACAAAATTTGCACATAAGAGAAGAAAAGGAGGCAAAATGTTCTCTCGATAGGCAAACCTTGTGTGTAGATTAGTTTTCTGAGGAAGGGTGGTCGGGAAACGAGTCCGTGCAAACCCATTTCGTAGAATCGTGATCCTCGAATGAAACGAGGATCTCGTTTCTTTAGTTTGTGTTATTGCAAAGAAACTGCACGTCTTTTTATGATTTTGCAGAGAAAACAGGCATTTTCTGTGGCATGCAAACGGCCCCTAGTTAACAGGTTATATCTTGGATGAAAAGCAGTAAGCGCAGCCGCGTGCTCAAAATTTGCAATGTGATTGCACCTGATCCATCCTCTGTTTCTTTTGACTTTTTGCTTTTACTGTCCATTTTTTACCTTTGCTCCTTTCATCTTGTCCGCAGAGGGTTGTTCGTGGGGCCTCTCTCTCTCTCTCTCTCTCTCTCTCTCTCTCTCTTAATGGTATCATTTGTGTGAAGCATCATTAAAGATTAGTAGAGAGTGCCTGGCTTGTTGGATAGAGCACCCACTTACAATTTTAAGGTGGTTCATGTTTCAGTAGTATGTTTGAATGAAATTATCATCAGGTTGTTCTAACAGTATGATACGAGGCATAAAATGTGATGATCATAATTTATAGCAATTGACATGCTTTTTCAGCCGGTGGCCTCGATGAAGTGTAGGGATTTGGTGCAACGAGGACCAGTGTATCGACCTTTTGTTTGGAACCTATTTAGAATCATTTAACTTGAAAGAATATGCATTCCAAAACTAACGCATTTTAGACTCGTTGTTTTATGTGGTGTTGGTGTGACGAGAATCGTTCTATTGGCATTTCAGTTTTTTTTCCTTGAAGAACAGCAAAAGCACCCCCAAGATCAGAGACCTAATTGTGTTGGCTAAGTCTGCCGTACTTACAGTCGCTTTCCGGTCAGTGTAAACCTGTGGTACACCCCTTGGTCCCAAGGAGTCGCCTTGCTTCGGCACAAGCAAGGGGCTGACGTCCGTGAGAACGAAACCCTGACCACCTGTCTAGCAGCCAAGGCTCCCTCCCACTACACCAAACCCCTTGGGGCATATATTGGCATTTTAGTTACTTGATATTAATTATAAATGTTGAGGGTGTGCCCGAACAGAGGGGTTTGGGACCTATCCAGGCCTTGAAAAATCTTAGACTTGTGCATTCTATATTTATTGCAGGCCATGACATGTCGATCTTTTCCATTCCCATGGACCCTCGTCGCAGTAAAAGTTGATGTAGTATCAATTTGAATTGATCTTTTATTTTCTTGTTCAGGTTTTACTTTCGCTACTGTTTCTTTGCAAATCTGATAGCATAAATACAATAAATATTAAGAATTGGGCCCTGTTTGAATCTATTTTTATTTATTGATCACATATATAAATTTAAGCACATTTTATAAAGGATAATCTTACTTCTTTTTTTTATGAATTTATAACCAGAAGAAACCGCACCTGGCACGAAGACCTAGTCATGCTGGCTCAGCCTACCATGCCTACAGTCGTCATGCCAGCAGCGTAAAACTCTAAGGCTAGGACACCTGCCCGAGGGCCTATGCTAAGCATTGACTTGCACAGAAGGAATTCACCAGTGTACATACATCTATATTTTAAAATGGTAAAGAAGAATTTACTAAAGATGTTCCAAATATTTCTTTTCATTTCATTAACAAAGACAAGGAAAAGAACAATCTGTAAGTTGTATCAGAGGAGAGAGAAAGAGAGAGAGATGAAAGGATGCCACAGGCATGACCCAAGTCAGGGACTCTTCTCCAAAGCGGGAATGGCATACCACAGCCTAAGCTTATATAGCACCTACTTCAGGAGAAAATGCACTTCTTCCAAGTACTGCAAAATGCAACAGCCAAAAGTGAATAAGTGGAACAAATTATTAAAGGTTTGATCACCTGAGAGTTAGAAACACATCATTCATAAGTGAGAAATCTGACACATAATAACTCCTATAAGAAAAACTAATAATACCTAATGAGAGGTAAAGATTTAAGATATCTGGTAGTATGCTTTATAAATTATAAACTAACAAGTGAGATACGACTTAACATAAACATAATCATCAAGCTAAAGCATCGACGTATAGAACAACCAAAGGAAAAATAGTAATTTGGTAGCAACAAGCACTAGGTCCAATTAAGCGTTGCAACAATGTATCACAAAGTAATCATTATTCCTCCAGCAGCATGACACAATAAAAATGAATTTTCTGCAATAAGGTTTCAATCTGTTTCTATCATGTGATCAAGACATCCCAATTCAAAAAGTCATGGAACTCCTCCAATTTAACCTCATGAAAGTACAAGAACTTTGCTTGTTTCCATTAGTTTTGATAACTTCATGAACCATGAAATTGTTCAAAATCACCTCCAAAGGTGGTTTGAAACTTTAAAGCGAAAATTTTAATGGACAAAAATACCTCATTAAGCTAACTTATCAATTGTCAAATAGGCTATTCAGCTCCTCGATTGACTTAAAAGGGCATACATGTAATGCTTCAAACCCATTGTTAGTATGCCCAAGTTGAAGAGGAGACCTTGTAAAAAATGCTTTTTCTATGAGAGGTTTTATCCCAATTTCTTTAGGCATATGCCTCCAATCAAGGCAGCCATCTGTCCCCAAGTTTAAGCCATGAACTTAAAGCAAAAACTAATCACATACGTCAGGCCCATCCCTCCAACCCATACACCCTATCTCCCAGCCCTGTCACTATTCCCACTTGGACCATATTGGAAGAAAAATCATCAAAGGTTCAACATATGCATAATTTTTCTTCATCCTTTAAACAATGCCTTGGTTGTTGACAACTACATTAGACACTACCCAGCTGGAAATTTTCATAAACTACTTTTAAACCAGTTGGTAGCATAGGGTTATTAGTCTATTTTCCTGGTACAAACGCCATTTTCATTTTCATTTTCATTTTCATTTTCATTTTCATTTTCATTTGTCACACGGATACCCCCATTCTGTATCCCCTTTATATACAAGTTATATTGACAAGTTCATAAAAATGGCTATATCCCTGTATCTGCAGCCATATCTGACATAAATTTTTATGGACAGGGTATCGAGGCTTCCCGACATTTCCTCATATGACCAATCACCTTTAGCCCTTTGAAAATTATTTATGCATTAAAAAATTGTAGAATAATTTAGAGCTTCTGAATGAAAGAGAACGTTTCCGATGAGAAAAAAATGCAGCATCCATTTAAATAGTGAACTGAAATTGAGCAACAGAAGCTACAATGCAAGCCCAGGCTTTGTAGATATCATCATGACCAACTACAACTAACCGGCTTCCCCTTCTATTGCAAAACATCATAGAAATGGAACATGAACAAACTTTGATAGCATAAGAACACTCCTGAACTTTGAGAAGAAACATCTTCCTACATAACACAAATTCACAGAGAATGTTAATATATTGAACTTATTTTTCCTCCCTAGTGAAGGCTTTGCCGCTTCAAACAACTGTCCTTTTTTAAAAGTTTCAAAATTCCAACTATGATGAGTTTCAGAATATTTATACCAGTTAATTTCAAGCCCAACCAAAAGGTATGTATTAAATAAGGAATCACAGGCTTGCACAAGCTGGTTAAAATTTAGCCTTATATGGGTTGCCACCATCAATATCTCCAGGATGGAATCAGAAATAGCTGTTTGGTTCCAGTGACTGAAATCTTGTTCGAAGGAACCAAGAATGTTTGTTTCTGAAGTATAAAACATGGAGTTTGCGTTCAACAAAAGTCAGCAACCAGCATTAACAAATCACATGTATTAGTTAACAATATGTTTTCCTCATCTTTTGCTGAATGTAGAAACCTTGGGCCAAAACAAATATTTGATTCCGTGAAGAAATATTTAAGCTTCATGAACCAATGTTAAGAAATAACAGTACTACAAATAAACAGGCCAAAAGAAAACAATGCAAGAATCTCCAGGTCAAGTCAACCAAAACAGCACACAAACTCTCCATCACCATCACAACTGAAACTCCAAAATTATCACATCACTCCAACATATTCTCCAGATTGGAAACATATACCCAATATTTGTACTGCATGCTGGCCCTGGATATGGAAAATGTCCATTTGGTGAAAGAATGGCTCACGCACTTGGAAAGGAGGGATTCAATACCTGGATGTTTTGACAGGTAAATATGCAAATCCAAATTGGACAATGGCAAGTCTATTTCCTATTGGAATGATCCCTGGCATTATAAAAGACCGCTAAAGTTGGTCTCTCATAACCTTTCTCCCATAGTTAGATACTATAGCTGGTCTATCACTCAATGTTGGTTTGAACAGGAAGGTGGGTCGATAACCTTGAGAAGGAAACTCAACTGAGGATGAGAAAAAGAAATTGATCGATCCCTTGCAGCATGACGCCCTTCATCAATGAAGGATTCCCTTATTTGGAATAGTTCTACTTTAGGTAAATTCTGAGTGGTCTCATGCTATGGTGCACTAAAGTTTCCAGGCACACTATTAGGGTTAATCGTCTCTCACCAAGAATAGTCTCTTTTGCCTAGTCGATTTCTTTAGATAAGCCTTTGAACCAGGCCAACCAAGAGAGAGATGATTATCTCTTGATAACCATACAATCTTTCTTTGACCGCAGAGTAAGATGGCCCTGTTTTCTTTCTTCCAAACACTCTCACCATTTGGCATAGCCAGAGACTCAGAGAAGTATACCTTTTAATGTTCCTACAAGGCATCTTATTTTGGGCAACAAAACGAGGGAAGCGGTATTGGATCTTCCGCTGCTCGCTTTATCATGTTTGGGAGGTTCATCTGGTTTGAAAGAAGAAAACTCAAGAACTTTTGACTTTTGAGTAGGACGTTCATAGTGGGTTGAGTTAATTCATCTTAGACTTCAGGGCACTCTTCATATCTATGCCAAGGGTAAATGGATCCAAGGACTGGCGTCCATTGTGGGCAGTTTTCATAACTCATTCTCTGCTTTCTCTCTTTTGTAATGCTAATTCTGTTTCTTGACTGTTCATCACCTTGTTTCCGTTCACATAGACCATTACCTTTCTTTCACCCAAAAAAGAAAAAGAGGACTCATTTCATCCAAAGACACCAATATCATGGCATCCATCGCCCACTTGGTGCACTACTACAATCCTACAACACTTGTTAATTCTTCCTGGTGCAAATGGGTTTTCTCAGACAAATCTCCAACAATAGAAACCCCATAGAATGATCCAAAAAAACATGAGAAACAAACATTTGCAAAGAAAAGGTTCAGAAATCCCTTCAATCCTTCGCCAACAAAGAAGCCAAAAAGAAATCAACACAATCACAAGTGACTATAATAATAGAACCCACCATTCATCATTCATGATGCCAACGAAAGAGATTTTAAACCTCAACAAGATAAACAGAAAAAAAAAATGGGCAGTGCAGCAAAAAGCTAAGAGCAGCTTACAGACTTAAGCATTTACTGGGTCTTCCTCCTCTGGGGTTGATTCTCTGTAGCTACTCTATAAATCCAGTAAAACTGGGGAAAGAAGAAGAACAGAAGAGCATTGAGATTCAAGCACATTAATAGTTACCAATTGATTGTGCAATCAAAAGTTTAAGAAAAAAAAGAAAGATGAGGAGAAGGTCTTAGAGGATTACGAAAGCGAGCAGGTGGACGACGACGAGAGGGACGACAAGGAAAGGGAGACAACCCAAGAGCGATGGGCGCAGCAGCCGACCCTCCTCCTCCGCCATTGACCTCACACCTTCGCAAGTGCTTGCTTCGCCACCACGACTCATAAGTAAGCATGTCAATGGATCGGGTTTCGATCTGAAACCCGACTGACTGGACATTAACAGAGCTGAAAACGGATCAAATAATGCCGGATCCTGTCTGATCCGGATTCGAATCAAACTTTTGTGTCGGCGACTGGAGTCTAAGTCTAAATCCGAATAAGATCCAATGATGTAAGTATGTATCCGAACCTGTAATGTATATGGTTATACTTAGGTCTGTTAAAAGAGGACCGAGGACATGGTTTTTACAGGTAGAAACGTGCAAACAGATTGATGATTTGGATCCGACTATCAAATCTGATATAAAACATTGTTCCAGATCTGAACAAATTCGAATATGATCCGGATAAAAAATCCAAACCAATCAAATCCAAATACCATGTTGGATCTTACTTTAGTGTCAGATTCGGGTCAGATGTCTGACCAAATCTGATCCATTTGCACCCTATTTCAAATAAAGAACAGGTGCCTAATTTTAGGAGTGCAGGCAGAGCCACATTGGGGCCAGTGGGCACGTGCCCACCCGATGCTTTCTCTGCACTCCGCTCGCCTATCCGCCGTTCGACGGCACCAGCAGCGGTGTGCCAGCCCCTTACTTGAGGTCCTCTCTCCAACTTTGTTGGACTGCGTCCGGCGGCCTCTCTAGCACACGCTCCTGACCCTAGCGATTGGGTCTTCTTCTTTTCATTTTTTCTTGTGTGTTTTTTCAATTAGCATTATGCGTGAATAATGAATGTTTGATTTTTTTTTTAATATTAGGGGTTTTATTTGTTTTTGTTTTTTTATTAGCATAAATCTATGATTTTTTAGAATTTAAGGTATTGATTTGGATTTTTCAAATGACATGAATATGTAACTAAGATTTTAAGGTTTTTTTATGTGATATTTTTTTTCAATTATCATTAAGCATGATTCAATTATTGATTGTTTTTAGATATCAAACCCCTAAATTTGATTTTTTTTAAGATTTAAGTTTTTTTTTGTTTTTTTTTTAAATGACATAAATATTTAATTAAGGATTTTTTTCTCAATTAGCATAGCTATGACTATGAATTGTGTTTGTCAGGATTTAGGGTTTTGATTTTGTTTTTTTAGAATGACAAATGTTTAGTTTGTGGTTTGGAGATTTTTCTCGTGTGTGTGTGTTTTAATTAACATTAGGCATGAAGTCATGAATGTTGTGTGATTTGATTTTTGTTAGAATATTAAGTATTTTTTATCAGTTAACATAAATACATAATTTATGATGTTTTGTAGGAATTAAATAAATATTTAATTAGTTATGGTTGTATGGTTTTCTATATTTTAAAATCACCATTAGGCATGAATCCATATTGTGTGATTTGATTTTAGTTAGAATATTAGGGTTTTTCTATTAATTAACATAAATGCATAATTTATGATGTTTGTACTAAATGGGGTTTTCATTTGAATTTTTTAAATATCATAAATATTTAGTTATGGTTTCAGAGTGGTTTTTGTATTTTTTTTAATTACCGTTAGCATAAATCATGAAAATTGTGTGATTTGATTTTGGTTAGAATATTAAAGGTTTTTTTATCAATCAGCATAAATGTAACCTATTTTGTTTGTTAAATGTAACCTGTTTTTATACTCTAGGTGTGTTTGTGTGTCTGTATAACTTAGGGTTTTTATTCTGTATGCCAAAATCTCCATGTAGAGGTAAAATCTAGGTGTTTTTGTGCCCACCCTAGTTTAGACTTTTGGCTCCACCTATGTAAATGCATCTCAATCCACCAGCTTGTATATGAGAAATTTAAAAAAAATCTCTTTGGATATGAGATTACAAATTTTGCAATAAACGCCATGTTTTAGCAAAAACTAAAGACCTAGTAAATCGTGATTTCATAATATTTTGGCAAAAGTAAACAAAATCTTGCAAATTCATGATACATGGTAGTACGTACAATTTTATCAACAAAGAATAAACATGCGATACTGAATATAGAAATGAGAAGATGAATGTAAATGATAGCGTGAGAAAGGTGTGTGAGAGAGAGATGTAATGTCTTGTGCCAAGGTTGTTCATTTAAGAAGTTGTTTCATTCAATGTTTATGTTTTTCTTCAATAATTAAATTCTTGTAATTATTTTTTTAGAACTATTTAAATTAATTTTTAATAAAGATAGAATTTTTTGTTTAAAGGCAAGCTGGGGTTAGGCAGACCCTACCTTGCAACAGAGAGAGAGGGTTGTGTACTTGGGTTGAGTGTAGACGTTCAAAGGTCGTTTTGGTGCAGCATTTGCTACTCCCATCTCTCTACTCTACGGAGCGAGCGAAATCTGAAGGCGGGATGAAGGGTGGTAGGAAGAATCTGAAGAGGGCTATGGGGAAAGATCTCCCAGCCCTTCAAGAGGATCAGTCCATTATGAAAGTGGTTTATCTCCGAGGCTCCAACATCATCGAGGTCGTCCCATCCTTTAAACTTTTCCCCTCTTCCCTTTCATACTACTTTGTTTTCGATTTGCATGGCTGCGAGTGTTTTTTTCTTCTTTTTTCCAACCTTGGGGTGTTCCTGTTTTGTTATAAAATTGATTGGATTGTGAATTTTGTATGACCATCGTAGCTAAATCCCATCTAAAGATGGTTTTAAGTTTCCTTAGTTGGTGTTTAGGTGATAGATGCCAAAGGGGAATAATCACTGGCACTGTTCCCGGCAAAGTTCCAGAAGCGCATTTGGATAAAACAAGGTACCTTTTTTGTGACAATACATGTTGGTATCATTCAATTTTGTAATATTTTGCATAGTTATGTCCAATCTTATGAAAATATTGCAGTGACTCTTCCTATACTTAGTGCAATAACCAAATCTTACTCCAAGAAAATATACAAGATTTAAGTGTTGTTTAAGCTGCTTTTTGAGGAACCTGGACACAATTTACATGCAACATCTTATTCTCTTGAAGTGGCAATGTGAACAATCTCTTCTTCAGATGTACCCATTTTTTCTTTGTGATATTTTCCGGTTTTAAGTTCAGTTTGGAGATGGGATATGAAATCAAAATATACAACTTAGTTTTGCTTATCATACTCAGTTTTAGTTTTACATATCATGCTAGATAATGGTGTTAACTTATGAAAATCAGGAGGTTTGTGTTTTATCAAATGTAGACTAATCATCAAATGAAATCATCACTTACAGGAAGCTTTGTAATTGTGGATGGAAGTGGGATGGAGAAGGCACTTGAGTTAGGACATAAAGTTGCATGTATTGTCTCACAAGTCCTGTTCTACGAGCAAGTTCGAGCGCTTCAAAGTTCACCTGAATGGTAATCCTAATTTATGCTTGTATTTTATTTTCTTCTTGTTCATTTCTGTTCATATGTTATGTTTGTTTCACGTTGTTCACTGTAAAGTGTAGAGAAATGCTTTATCTTTTGTATTTATTTTTTCATACTGATTTTCTTGTTTGAGTTGGCAAAAGTAGTGGTAAATGTGTAAAGTTTTGAACTTTTTATTCAAGCAACGTCAAGAATCATTGCTTGTCTGTTTATTGTTTGTCAATACAAGCATGGTAGACAAGTTTCTGTTAGGAAACATGAATATTTCCTCCAAGATAATGGAGTTTGTTCTAGTCAATCGTTCTTTACTCTAATGAATACTTATTTGATTACTGAGTTGAACATGAATTGGATGACAGGGTATGGTGCTGAGATTGGCTTCATGAATAAATTTTTATGAATTGGTGAATAATCATGATATATATGGATACCCATAAAATTTCTATTCATGAGCCTTTCATCATATAAGGCTGTCACATGGATACGTATGGAACAGGATACAATGTAGATACGATTGATGCGACATAGTAGAACATGGGGACATGGCCGTATACACACACGCATAATTCTTAACCTAAACAGTGAAACATGAGTATCATCTCAAATGCAAACTCTTGAACAACAATTCTATATCACTATACATAAAAGCATCAAATAATAAAACTAAGTTGAAATTGAAATGTTATGTAATTGATGGCAAATTTTAAAAGAAAAGGAACACAAGTAAATACAAAATAAGTAATCAAGATCATAGAAAGAAATAGATAAGTTAAATACACAATGTGGACTATGTCTGACACTGGTTTAACTGTGTCCATGAAGTGTCCTGGTGTGTGCTTGTGTCATGTTGTATCGACATGGGATACACATGCTAAATGAAGTGCCTCTGACATAAACAGTAAATTGCAGCAGGCAAAGGTTAGAATGAATCTTAAGATTGAAAGAGGTCATTTCCTTTATATCCAATTCAGGCATTTGATCATATACCCCTCTGGATTTGGCTAAGCTTCAGTTATAAGTTATAACTATAGACACCAATATCAGTATTGACAATTTCTAGGAAAGGTAATTTTCTGGGAGAGAAAGAAAAACTGCAGAAAGGAAAAACAAAGAAAATAATATTGATAAAAAGAAGGAAAGAAAAATATAAAGGAGTAGAAAACATCAATATTAGAAACATTATGAGAAATTAAGAGATTTTGTTTAAATTACAATTTATAAAATAATGCCATGATGTATTGAAAATTCAGATGTCAGCATTTTTTTTAGGAAAAGACAGATGTCAACAAATTGAAAACCTTTAATGTTGTTTTATTAAATTCTCCCCATATTTTCAGGACACTGGAGATATTTGTGACCATGATTATAGCTAACCTCTTAAAGTGCCTGCAAGATACTTGATTGGCAAAAGTTTCTGATGAAAATACACATCCAAGAAATTAAGAACTTGAACTCATTTGCATCACAATCATGGTTATCTTGCAAGTTGCAATTTAGGATTACCTACACGTTAATGGAAGTGTTGATACAATTTGGAGACAACATGGAAAGTCTTTTACATCA
>JAHWRB010035489.1:0-10413 GCA_024653005.1 Nuphar advena subsp. advena | reverse complement strand
TCATAAAGTGAGTTTTTCCCTCCAAAATGCATTATCAAAAAATAGGCAAAGAAAGGGATATTTTGCCAGAGTTAAAAACGGTATAATTTTGAACCAAATAATAACAAAGTAATCATTCATCCTCATTTAAAAAAACAAAGTAAACAATTTGAACTCGAGGTCACCGTTGTAAATTGATTTGTGATTTAACCTGAGTTAAAGGGCAATAATAAATGCAGGACCTCGCCATTTTTCAGGAAAACAGAAGCCTGTATTTGGAATTAGGTGCAAAAGGTTAGCGCCTAAATGGAATTTTCCCAAAACAAATAAGGAAAGAGAGAAAAGGGAGAAACATGGTCAAACGTTATGTAAGTGAATCTAGTAAAGTTGAAGACCGTTGACTTTGATACCAGTGTCTCAATTTGTTATAAAGGATTCACAATCGCCTAAAATTCATACAAGTTGCCGAGGCAATTTGAAGTAAGACTAGCTAATGAAACAGCATATTTGACTTGAGAACCTTTTTGGTTATCCATGCATACAGATCCTTTAGATAAGCTCGAAAAGAGACATTTTATGCTGAAACTAGACCCCATAATCATGAGTTCAGTTCTACATATACAGGGCACACCAAAAAACTTGTATGGATAGTGCAACCAAAATAGCAGGATTCAACAATCTAGTTGCTCTCCATTTGGAGCTTTAGGTAACTCATAATCATAAACCCTACACATTTTCTCAAATTATCTCATAAACACTCACCACCGGCTACTGCTGTTTCATGAGTAAATCTAGATCTTAACATCCAAAAGCATTTTAGATAAAGTGCTGGCAAACACGATTCAAGCATCCTCCGCATCACACCGAGAGCAACCTTGCATAAAATCGTTGGAACTGTTGCAAGGATATTTCAATGTCACAAATATCTCTAACAATCCCACAGACATTCTCAACACACTAGCCACCACAGGATCCTTGTCCATTCATTTTTCACAAATGTCAACTTGTTTACATACTTCAGTTAATGTCTTCTGTCAGTTAGGGCATGTATGTTCCCCCAACAAAACGAGCAGTTTCCCACAATGGATGAAACAAAATGTTGTAAGCGTTCATCAGAAAGCACAATCACATGCACCCCCCAGCTTTGTCGCCCTGCAAAGCATTTTTGCATGAAAAAGTGGGAGCTCAATTGCTCCTGTCAAACAAACAGGCCCTTAGTCTATTCATAACATCATTTTAGTCCAGGTACCGTTTAGCATGTAAACTTTGTGTATGCACATGCACGGCTACATTGATACCTATATAGCTATTCTAAATCAAGATGCATGTGTTCAATCATGTTCAGACAGGAAACAATTCAGAAAAAGGTTGGAATACAGATTGATTGTCAACAGCATGGAGCTTTTCTCTTACCAAAAGAACTGAAACCATGTGAGGATGGAATGACAGTTTTCCCACTTGTTACTTATCACTTTTTGGCATATGTGATGGCCATGGGATACTGTGGTGAGATTTTAAAACCCTGCAGAGCTTGCATAGCGATAGATGACTGCACATCATCTCCAAATTCGACAAAAGCAATACCTGGCTTCGCTTCGATCATCCTCACTTCTCTAAAACCAGGGTATTGTTGGAAAAGCATCTGCAGCATCATACTTGTTGTCTCATGTGGCAAATTCTGGATAAACAGAATATTGTTTGGAGATGCAGCTGCCTCATGTGAAGGTTTTCCTTGGCGGAAGGATTGGAAAGCCTGCAGAAAGCACAAGAGAGACAAAGTTAAAGAATCGTACTGTCCCTCATTGAACAAAACACCCAGCACAGACACCAAAGTGAATTGGTTTAGTCAGACATTTCAAGTGCTGCAATTATTCTTTGACAAGGCCATCTAGAAACTTGAAAACTCTACTAGCAATAGATGCCTGTGAAATAAAAATGGTCAGCAACAACAGAAAGTTGTGCCATATTCTTGGAAAGATATTTCATGACAGCACTCGGCCATGAGAAACATACAGCTAACAGAAATGTTCATTAATCATCAAAGCATAGTATGATAAAAATGGTAATTATATCTTCCTGCACCTTCCAAGGGCGGCAAGATAGATGCAAACACACAATTCAAAGATGGGTGAGCAACAAAAATCACTAGGATATGTTCAGTTGTAAACTTATAGTCAAAGTTCTCTTTTAAACAATCCAGGTAGGATGCACTACATGTGAGCATGTGCATGAGAGAGAGTCCTACAGCATTCATGTACCAAATATTCAAATGTACCTCGTTAACCAACTCCTACTGTAAGGGCAACTTATTTTTGTGGAGAAAAAATAGCAACATTCAATAGTCAATTCCCTTGTTTTACATCCTGCTATGCAATATATGTTGCTCCGTACTATTCTGTTGTAATACATTTGCAAAACATAATAGAGAAACAGATAATGATACATTTTATGTTTTTTAATTTTATTATCCCATTATGATGCAAAAATCAAAATTTGATATATCTAAAGGTGTTAAAGTTTGCAGCTCTTTTCCCTCTTTCAGACTTGAGGATAGAGGAAGTACCTGCCTAAACCATTTTAAAATAATTGAGAAACTATGGGAATCCAATTCTAAACCCAGCTTCAGTATTTACCTTGATGACATTATCAAGTACTTTCTGGCAGGACTCATGCTATACATTTTGCCTGCACATCATCATCATGAATCAAATAGGATGGTTTCTCCGCCAGTTTCATCAACTGCCCTTTAAAAAAATTCTTTGATTTTACCAAGAAAATCCTAATATTCTGAGTGAAAAATGAAGGGTTAATGCCCCTTTTTTAATATTTTGCATTTTAGAATATGTAATCACTAACTATGAACTTCTGTATTCGGGTTGAATGAGATAGCTTGATGGTTATCCACAGGTTTGAATCCAGTGGGTTACTCACCAGCCGGCCCATAAAAAAAGAAAAAAAATATATGAACTGCATTGACACATTGAATTTTAGATTTAGTGGCTTCATCAATTTTCATTAGAAAATCAAGGAGAGTCGGATATGGTACATCATCTGAGCTTGAACATTTTAGTCCACGAAACATACCCTGAGCTAACCCGTCATCAAGGTTCCCCAACTCCAAAGTGTTTTAGCTTTGTTAGAGAATGCTTCTTTCTTCACATAAACGAAAGCCTTGGTTAATAGTTGCTGTTAGATTTTTAGTTTTCTATTCCCACGACCCATGTCACACTTTGGAGTTTAATAAACTTAACAGATGCTAGATTTTCTATTACAAATTGACATTGAGAGAAAGATAGGAATTTGGGTCAAACAAGAAGACAAAGCTTATCTGGACCTTGACCAACAGATATAAAGCAAAGAATTAAGTAAAATGTACCCCATTATTTTGAGCACTTGCATTAGGACCAGCACCAGATTGCTGCTCATTTTCTGCCCTGCGTCGTTTTTCAGCTGCACAGAAGGAGCCCCAAAAAATTACTATATTGATCCAACCACCTGGTAAAGTTAAGAATAAGAAAGAGATTCTGACCTAACAATCTCAGTTTGGATATTTTGTAGCATATTTAAAATGTCAGCATAGATCACAGAATGCTAGACCCAAGAAAAGACTTGTTTCAAAGCCAAAAAGATGAAGTGGATATATTCTTGAAAGTTCAAACATAGGACAACCAAAATAAACAATTCCTTTATTTATAACTGCAGCTAGTTGACTTTTGTTTTTCATACTAAAAGTATGGATTGGTACTTCTTAGTATGAAAGGACTCATAAATAGCCTAATGCCACTTTACATCAATGGTTAACAAAAAAAAATAACTATAGAAGCCCTAGGTAACTACAAGGTAGATCTAGTTTTAGTTATATCCAATTTTCAGTTGTGAAAGAAAAGGCCACACATGTTAGATGTAAATGACGCCAATAGTAGCAGTAGTAGTAGGTCAGTCACTAATTATCAAGAGAATGAGAATTAATCAATGTTACAACCATCTATTTCTTTAAAACTCAATTATAAGATCGGATCTAACAACTATCAAAAGCAACATGAGAAAGTGATAAGAAATACAAGTCTAGCGCATGAACCAAAAAGGGAAGGTCAAAAGACTCCACCATTAGTCCTAACCTTTACGCACATGAACCTCTACATAAGATGATAACCCTAACAAGACAGACAGAAGAAGGCTGAAGGGAAGATCAACTAGAATATAGAACAATAATGTTACTAGAAATGAAAATTTAATAAAGAAATCCCTTCACCTTTTTCTTCATGCTTCTTTTTTTCCTCTCTTGGAACATATGTACCATCAGATTTTGCAACACAATCAGACTTCGACTTTGCATATTGTATCCTCTAGAAAAACAAATTTAATGGTGAACAATCTTAATAAGTCCTCCAATGACAATATAGCAGCAGCTAAATTTGCAAGTTATCTTGTGAAAAAATGAAACTATCCTAGAAAGAGAAACAGTTAATAGGGCACAGAAGGCAGAGCAAGAACTCACAGTTGTTTATGCTATTTATTACATAGATGTGCACGCTATTTATCATTTCATACAATTACTGAATTGAGAGCACCAAAAGCCAAGATTGCCTAGTCAAAGCAATTCAAACATCTAAAAGTTTAACAAAGAAAAGTTATGTACATAAAATAAAGCACCCCCAAAGAGCTTTAGCAATAACCCCCAGTTGTTTATTGAACTTCCACTATCTCACTTCAAAAAGGTGAGTTAGAGAGAATTGACAATGGAAGGGAAGTAATTGAATATGTAATATTTTTCTCCAAAATATTAGGATATGCATATTATAACGTGGAAGACCTTTTAAACCAACAAGATCCTACCTAAAAAAAACCAGAAAAACATGGTTGGTGCTCTTTCAAAATAAGTGGAAGCTCGAGAAATTTTTAAGGTTTCAGCCCATGAGGCTTCCTAGTAGTGAAAAATATTTAAAGCACTCGGTTGTTTCTAGGAAACATCTCCTTCCTACAATGGTGACTTGTGGAACGCCTTATCATGGAAAGTAATACTTCAACTATGAGGTTACTCATTTTATCAGAGGTGACAAATTAAAGGATTTTTTACTGAAAGTGGATAGCAGAAAAGCTTTTGGCTGTGCGAATTGAGATTCCTATTCATGTCCTGTAAAAGATGGCTTTTGCGAAATACAAAGAGGGCAGATTTGTCAATATTTATTATCCACCTTTATCACAGGTTCTCTAAGCAAGTCCTGCTCATGCCCTGTTTGCTGCCCTGACAAGTAGAAAAAGAAAAAAGCTAGATTTAGTATGAATTGAGGGATTGTGGATATTCTGATGGTAAAAACATATGTAATTGGTATTCTCCTTTACTTGAAATAGAAGGATCTTGATTGGTGTACTTGTGATGAATGAAATCATTTTTGCAAATTTCAGTAGGATTGCCAAGTATATCATTTTTGGCTTCATTCTTCACATTTGTAAATAAAAGAGTATCGATACTTTTCTTTTATGTTGCAATTTCACAGATACTTCTGGCTATTGATTCTATTTTGTTCTTATCATTTGGAGAAGTAAAACAAAAGTCATTGCATAATCCGACACAAAGGCAGAGAACTATGCACCTGTCCAGATCACATCCAAAATATGCAGGCTTTGGTGTTTGAAGGCTCTTTTGGAATAACAATTACTAAATCTGTGGTTTTATGTCATAAGAAGAGTGCCACTCGCATATCTCACTTTCCATGCCAGATTAAAACACATGGCAGAGTTGATTGCTTTCAAAATAAATAAATAAATTAGAAATTTCAGATCTATGCCACAGGGATAGTGCATTTTATTCATGTGTCATATCCCCTTATATATTATGCTTAATGAGGAACTACACAAGATTTCCATGCCTTTATGTCCTTTAGCCATGTCCACATTACATGGATGTGCATGCAAAGTTTGCCAGCATCTAAGATTGAGTAAGAGGATATAATTTTACCCAGAGAGTTCACCATGTCCAAGTAGTGGCATTTGTTCTTAGAAGACAAGTTACATATTTTCGAACATAAACTTAAACATGAGACTTGGCATACACTATGCACAGATATCAGTGTTAATTGGTCTAATAAATTTCTTATCCAAAATTGAATGCAGTAGAAATATTGTAATATTCAAATGTAACATGCACTTTTTGTCAGTATGCAAAGATTGGACAGGACACCACTGATAGAAAAGCACCTCCTCCCCCATTGATGACTGGTTTGAGTGACAACAATTCCCCTCATCTTCCTTGCTTATACATTACCACATTTCTTTGAAGATCATGAATGAAAAAATTCTCAGCCAACACTAGATGGATGTACCCAATGACGCAATATAGCATTTGTAGAGAAGAATGAGATGCCACAAATTAATAACTAAAAACCCATTAGTCAAGACAATTTATTATGAAGCAGGAATATAGAAGTAGCACAAGAGGAAGTTGGAAGCGCACGTTGTATACAAGGACTTAAAAAGTACAAAAAAACTTATTATTCCAAGGGATGCTTCAGGAGGAAGAAAACAAGAAGTGATAGGAGAGAGGTATGATAAACAGTAGGTTAAGAATCAGATTGTACAGAATGAAAATGAATTACCTACAACAAATGACTACGAATATGCAACATTATGTTTTTCAGTGCTAAAGAAACTAAGCATGGTTATTCTCAAAAAGGAAATGATGAAATCCTCGGCATGAAATGCTTCCAGATCGTTTCTCAATTTTTGAAGAATTTTATTGGTCGCCTAGGAATTGGGCATATAACATTTTTGGGAATCTAGGGAATGTGCAATGAAATATAGTTACCCTCGATCAACCATGTGTACAATACAAACATATAAAATTCCTTTTCGATTTAAGATTACAAGCTGCATTTAGATTTCAAATGACATTGCCAGTATACATGATCAACCAACAGTACTAAAATTCACTGCAGAAAGGAAAAAGAAACCGTTGTGGACTTCAAATCAAAGGGCATTCAAAATAAACATAATTTCCATGTCAAAGTACAGAATTTGACTTTAAAAACTCAAGAAAATAACAGCAACCAAAGAAGGAAAAATCATTCAAGGCACACCATTGGTTTATCATAAAACGAAAAGCTTTGCATTTGACGTACTACAGCGCTTGCAGTTGTCACTTCACTAAATACCACCCATGCTTGACCTCAAAGTTTGGGGGTCTTAAGAGCAACAACATCCAAAAATTTTCCAAATTGGGAAAACAAAGCATACAGTGATCTCTTCAATTCTGCCAAGAGGACCAAAAAATGTATGCCATCAAATTCGGTTGCATTAAAACTTGTGGCACCAAAAGAGAAGACAGAAAAATAATATTCGCCACAATTGAGATATCTTCCACAGCAAATAATTTACCAAAACAACAAGCAAAACTGGAGTCATAATGCGCACTGTAAGATTTGCAAACGATGTTATCGTAAGCTTTAATCAAGAGAGGTGTGTGGGATTCTTAGGCATGGATAGTCCAAAAGAAAAAAAAACTACAGGGCCCAACATGGACACTTCGATATGAGAGATCACCTCCATCTGTACAGCATTCATCATAGTTTTACTTTAATGGACTACCATAAACAAGGTGATCATTATTTATAATAATGACAGCTCTAACATGACTAAGAACAAAAAACAAAGCAGAATTTGATCATTAAAATGAGAACTGCTTGTGCATCAGACAGGTTAATGGTTAAGAAAAAAAACAACCTTTAAATGACAGTTTAACAACTTGATATTTAACCCTTGAAATACAATCCCTGATTTGGTACTATCTTTACATTTAATTTTTGCTAAGAGAAAAGTATTACTTAAGTACTTTATTCCAATCATTTCGCCCCTATGCTGGGAAAAGACTTACATCCATAATCCTCCGGTCATCAAATCAAGAAAGAATTTGGATGAAGGAAAGCTTGTCAAGCAGAAAAAGGAATTCCAGAATGAAAGAAATAGAGGAAAATAAATATTCTAGCAACAAAACTAGACAAAATAATGAAGGAAATTAGACTGAAAAAGGGAAGTATAAAGAAAGTGTAAAGCACATAAGACATACAAAAGTTCACCCAAATAATGCATAAAAATTAATATAAATTGAAAATCTTTGTGCTTTTAGTCACATTGGGATAAACAAGCACCATAACACAATGGCCATAAAATTTAATGCCAGTGCCAAGCTTGAAAAACTTCCATGATTAGGAATTTCCAAATAAAGGATGCATGTGTATGTGAGCTAATGATCTTGCATAAAAGTGACACAGAGAAAACCATTTTGCTACTAATCCTCCTAGTCTTTTGAGCAAAAAGATTCAGCACATGTTTGATGTTAAGATAAACCACAACTACCAAGGATTAACCCAGCAAATGTGACAAGGCAAGGCACTACTAAATCCATGAGGTATTATGAAAGATGACATGATTCTGGGTTAGGTACTAAGGAGATCACAGACTTGGATGAAAACAGTAATAAAGAGCACAAGAGATTGTTCTATGACCTGTTTTAAAAACATCAGTGAAACAAGAAATTGAACATAGTGATGATGATGGCGACGATGATAAGGATGTATAAGCTTAAATGATCATACAATGAAAATTTGCAGTAATTAAAACTATGGAGCATTGCATTAAAATTAACAACTAATTTCTTAAAAAAAAGTAAAACGGTCATTAATGGTAAATGATTTTGAATTAACATGTCAAGTAATTGTATGTCCTTGGGTACACAATACTAACCTTTGATGGCAAAGGAACAACCATTATAATGGAATACATAAATAAACAAAAAGAATGGACATAGCGAAATAGATTAGCAGGCAAGCAAGTCAAGTTACTGAAAATTTTGCAGTACAGGAATGCAACATACATGAAATTTTTGAATCTTGGCAATGGTTTATGCATGCAGAGTGATCATGGACCAATTCAGAAGCCACAAGGATTTTGAATATAGGACTTTCATGTATACATTCAATTGTAGTACATTCTGTTCCCATAAGATTTCTGATCATCTGCCCACTCGACCTTCTAAGGGTGTGGGCTGTATCATACCTGAAGATTTGCATGTGAAAAATCTTAAAATACCAAGCAAGTAGAACACCTAAACAATTTGCATTTAAGCTCTTGATTCTGAGATGCAACAAATATTTATTGATAAAACTGCTTTCCTAAGTTTCTGCCTGTTTTTAAATTTCTATGGGATTTTCCTCACTTTTGTCTACACTAATGTTGCCCAAGAGCAGCCTATTTTTTGAATCCCTGACTGAGATATCATCTTAGTTATGTCCCTTAAGGTTTTACCTTCCCCTTTTAATGCATCGGTTTCAGTCATCTTAACCTGCAAAGGCCATCTTTATGTGTTCTTTTGATCTCCTGCAAGTAATTTAATGCTCTACAAAATTTAGTAAGATCTCTTTCAAAATTTGAGCATGCATGAGCAATTTTCCGGTCTTACTGGGCATCATTTTGTTTTAGCAATTTGGATGCTTCTTGAGTTTTTTCACATTGATGTCACTAGTTAAAGTTTTTTACCTATTCTGGGCTTCATACCCTTGATTTTGTTGCCATTTAAGAGCTTTATGAGAATTAATTTCTCTAACCAAGTAGTAATTACCTTTTCAGATTATTATTTGGACTTCAGCTACATTCTCATAAACAATTTGGTGGTGATTTCATTGACAATAAGAAAATGAGAAAAGAAAAAGGATCAGCTAAGAAATTTTGCTTCAACCTTCGCTTTTGGTGGCACACTACCAAAATCCCTAAGGTGGCACTCAGTAAGCTGACCTTGTGATCAATTTGATGACGATTTCATTGACAATCAGAAAATGAGAAAAAAAAACGGATTTCAGATAAGCAACTTTGGTTTAACCTTAACTTTTGGTGGCATGTCATCAAAAACCCTAAGGTGGCACTTAGAAAGATGACCAGACCACCAATTTGTAATGGCAATGCAATATAACAGCACAAAATAATATTGAGTTATATACTGTGGTAGAAATGGCAAAGTAACAGCCAAGACAAAACAAAGAAATATAGAAAATAAAATTTGTTTAGAAAATAATAAGGAACATACTTCATGATTTTGTAATGAATGTACAGTGGGTTTATTCATGTTTTTATTGCATTAATAATGTATGTCATTAAACACACATTATTAATGCTTTATTTAAAAAAAAAAACATCTACAATAACTATTTCCAACACAAACCCACCCTGAACCACAGTAAGTAGTGAGCAGTTTGCATCATTAGCATCTTCGTATTTGATATTATTAAACTTTGTTGCTAGTAGGCCAGGTGATCTGACTAAGAGAGGAGAAATCTCCTCCACTAATCCACCATAACTGGGTCTCCTCATAACTTGAGAAAAGGAAAACACACAAACAGGAGAAATTTGAAAGTCAGGCTTGTTAGAAGTCATGCATGTATGCAA
>JAHWRB010034450.1:0-10207 GCA_024653005.1 Nuphar advena subsp. advena | reverse complement strand
TTTTTTTCATGCTAGAAAAAATATATATAAACATGGGTATATTGGGTTCTTTGAATCTGCATTTTTTTGGTATTAACAAAACTGAACCATTGTTGTTTGTTGCTCTTGCATTTTGATTTAAAAAAAATTTGATATGTGTGTGATGCTATTATGATAAACATTTTTTTTTTGTAATTAGATTGCTATCATTTTATGACAGCATTGCATGTGGTTTTTCATTAAAAAGGATGTTATCATAATATGAACATGTTCATATATGCATTCTTTTTATTGAATTGCTGTCATTTTTGTTACAACAATTCACATGGATTTTATTATGAGATGTTGTCATAATATGAACAACATTGTGCATATGAAATCTGATTTACTTTTTGGTGAATTTGTTGTCATATTATGACAGCAATGCCGATGCATTTTAATCACATGAGTTGCTGTCATAATATGGACAACACTTGTTCATATATGCATTCTATGAATTGTTATCATTTTATGACAACAATTCTTATGATTTTTTATGTATAAGGTGTTGTCACAAATATGATCCACATTTGCATATGCATTTTTATTTTTGAGTGACTATCAAATGCGAGCAACCCTGTTCATATGCATACCAAATTTGCATGAGTAACCAGCTATATGCATTCTTATTCAATGAAAACTTATGTTCATATATATATATATATATATATATAATAAATTTTTGTAATCCACACTTATGTGCATTTGAGATAAAATTTTCTGTTATATTCATTTCGACACCCTGCTCATGTGCATGATAAGAAGATATAAAATTTATTGGCCTAGTGAATTTGAATATTAGTTATGTGAAAAAAAAAATTGGCCTCACATTAGTAGGTTTTGAAAACTCTCAAGAAAAATATCTTATTTGACATTCAATGAATATGTTTTAAAATCTAGTTATATATATGTATATATATGTGGTGGATGATATGATGACTTATGAGTAAAAAAATAAATATAAAGTTTGAAAAAAATTATGTATACTTGAAATAATTCATTTCATATGTATATTATAAAAATCTTGAATTGAGAATGTATTCAACCTCTTATGGCTTTTGAAAAAAAGAAACGAAAAGATAATGGACACTAACAATATATATATATATATATATATATATATATATATAATGCACGAGAATCAAATCCAGTTCGTAGAATGCGAGTAAGTATAGTTACGCATGAATTAGGTAGAACCTTGTATACATGAGCCTTAGTAGGTCATGTATATATTTATGAACCTCATGTGGTTAGTTGAGAAAAAAAAAGAGAAAAGAGAGAAAACTAAAAACTATATTTTTAGTTGTTCTAGAACCATGGAAGATGGATTAAACCTAAAAAGAGAAAAAACAAATAAATAATAAAATAAAGAAGAAGAAAAAAATTAATCATACTAGTTAATCTAAGAAACTAGTGGTTTAGCTTATACAGGGGCCCTACTAGTCATGTATGAGGTTTGAGATTCGTAAACTTGAGATTTACAAATGTTTCCAATTTTATTTCTTATAGTATGAACCTTGAAAAATGATTTTCCCAAGTGAGAGCTTACTGTTAAGCACAATAAAGGTTCGTTGAGAGTGCAATGAGATGTATGCACTAGTTTGAGATATGAATTCTCTCTTCAAATAGAAATTTTTAGTGTCTTGTTGGGCACGGCTATGAGTACCTAAAGGGTACATTGAAATTTTAAAATTTGACAATGAATCAAAATTTAAAATAAACAAGACACAGATTTGGTTACGCCCTGAAAGATGGGGTAACTTGTCAACTTGAGTGACTCTTTACTCACCTTGAGAGTGAGCTTGCACCAACCTTGTGGGTTTGTGCAGAGTTGTCGACAGATTCCTTCTCAACTGGAAATGACATGTTACTATTATGGGCCCCACTTTGGTTACTAAGGTAGACCAGTCCCCAACTACGGTGGCTTAGGGGACACAAACTTCTTTTTGTTGTTGGAGGTCCAGCTACGCATGCTAGTGGTAGTGCACTATGGTTTTTTCAAGAAAATGAACTCCTTAACAAAGGATTGTGTAACTTGGTGCTGGCGAACCGTGTTCTTATAGGGTTTAAAATAAAATATTTAAATTACTCATAGATGAATATACACCCCTCATATAGACCAACAAGCCTATAGCGACTTGAGGCAGTGGTGCCCTCATGGAGATAATAATGCAAGTGAGAACTTAAGAAAATTGTGATGTCCAGCTATGTACGCTAGTGGTAGTGCACTATGACTTTTCTAAGAAAAAAAACACCTCGACAAAAGATTATATACCTTGGTGTTGGCAAACCGTGTTCTTATGGGGTTTAAAATAAAATATTTAAATCACTCATGGATGAATATACACCCTCATGTAGGCTGGCAAGCTTATAGCAACCCGAGGCAATTGTGCCCTCGTGGAGATAATAATGAAAGTGAGAACTTAAGAAAATTGTGATGTGCATTGGTAGAGAGAAAAAGATAAACCTAAATGAAAAAGAGAAAAAAATAATATACATGTATGCATTTAGGTTTTGTATAGTTGTTTGAGTGACCTCTCGAGTTAGAGATCTTGTTGAGTCAAATCCCACAAAGCCTTGGAGTTTGAGACTCGTAGTTAGCCTTGGACTTAGTTAGAGTCCAGTTTGGCTTGGTGATCTACCCATGTTTGCTATTGCGTAGTGGGTGGTCATGTTTTTTGCTGAAACTTGTGGTTTGTCTCACCCTTGCTTATTTTTCCTTTTTTAGGTACCCACGAGTAGGCGGGCTTGGTGGCGACAAATGCATTTAACTAGAGTATTTTTGGATCTAGATCATGGACCCTTCTTTTCCTGGGAGTGCTATGTGTTATGGGTTTTCATCAGAATTGTATTTGGATGTAATTTTGTAGAGATTCAGTGATAGTTCACCCCTAAATTTTGTAATCAGTTCATGTATACATCAATGGAATCAATATTTTGTTAAAAAGGTTTTTCTTTCCATAGTGCTAGAAAATATTTGCAAAAGATTCTAGAAAATATTTAAAAAGAAATAAATGTTTGATTTTTTGTTATTTGCTCTATTAAAAAAATTGGTTTAATTTTTGGTGAGTTCGGGGTAGGTGTCACATTCTTGGTATCAAATCAGAGTTCCTAGAATGGTCCAAGATCCAATCAATAAGGTCAAGTTTCACATCTTGCCGACTGTCAAACCCTGTAGAGTGGGTAAAAGTTGGTAACTTATGATGTGATTGAATTGTTTGTTTTGCTCTTGTGATAACTAGTTGCTTAATTATGCTTACAAGTACAACCAAGGGCTTTAATGTAATCTATTCAGTTGATTATTTCTTTGTTAGATGCTACAGTATCCAGGAGACTGAATGAGCCAGAGGGACTTCGTCCTAGAGGCCCTTGTGATGCTCACTAAGAGTGTAGAATCAGACTCAGACCCAGTAGCAACCACAAACAGCATAGGCAGTGACATATAAGAAATTTATGGACCTCAATCACCCTTCCTTGACAGGGAAGTCGGACCCAGAGCGTGCAGAGTTTTGGCTTCAGAAGATCGAAGGAGTTTTCGATATCCTGAATGTATTTGATAAAAAAAGACATTTTTTGGATCTTACCAACTCATAGACGATGCAACGAAGTGGTGGAAGACCACTAAGGAGATCAACTTTGGAGGAGTTGCCGTCAGCCCATGGGAGGAATTCAGAGTGATTTTCCTGAAAACTTATTTTCTCGATTTTACCAAGGATAAGAAGGCCCAAGAATTTTTGGAGTTGAAACAGGGTAGCTCGACCCTATTAGAGTACACAAGTAGGTTTCGACACTTAGAGAGATATTGCCCCAACACTTTTTTGATTGACAAAGCATGAGCACTGAAGTTCGTGCGAGGACTTTATGATGGACTACATAGCAAGGTTCTAGTTGGGCACCCTCAAACACTGTTGGAGGCGATCTGGGCTACCAACATTATTGACGAGGATTGGAGGTCCTCCAAGTAGAATTCGAGCAAAGTGGAGCCACCTCCATCACCATCAGGGATAAAGAAGGATTCATAAAAGTCCTTCAAGAAGACATTTCAGAAGAATTAGCAGAAGAAGAAACATGGGCAAGCCCCATATCAGAAGCAACATAGGTACATGAGAAAGCAGTAGCAGCAACAACAACGACAACAAAAATAGTCTTTTGGTAGGTGCCAGAGATACCATGCAGGATAACCTTGTCCCAGAGAGACTGGTACATGTTTGCATTGTGGACAAAAGGGCCACTTTATGAGATTTTGTCCTTAGAGAGTGGCTGCTCCACAACCTTTGCTGCAGTGGCTAATGCCGCAACAAATTCAGCATCAACATGCTCCACGACAGAAGCAACCTCAGCTAGCCCAGCAATAACAGAAAAAGACAGTAGGACGCGTGTACGTGGATACCACAGATGAGGCAAAATCTAGCCATTAAGTCATAGAAGGTACCCTGGACATCGCTAACTTCTCAACTAGAGTTTTGTTCGATTCTGATGTGACATATTCTTTTATGTTAAAGGATTTCACTCAATTGCTGGATATTCCAACATTCAAGATAGATCACTGTGTTGAGATAACCACACACTTAGGAGCTAAGGCATGTTATGGATTGCATCTCCCCAGAGTTGCAATGTCGATTGATGGTTGTGTGTTTCTTGTGAACCTCATCCTTCTCAAGATGACGGGCTTTGGCATCATTCTCAGAATGGATCGACTTTATGAGCACTTCATTAATTTGGAGTGTCGTGGGAACAGGGTCTTGTTGAAGAGACCTGGTCAGCCCCTAGTTGAATTTTGTGTAGTTCGACCCTCATGTGATGGAAGGGTGATCTCTTTATTGAGAGCCTCAAAGTTCATGCGTCTCGGATGTCAGATGTTCCTCGCCAGTGTGATTGCATTGAATAATGCAGAAGCATCGATTTATGACGTAGAGATTGTTCGAAAGTTCATGGATGTTTTTTCCAAAGATTTGTCTCGTTTACTACCACCAAGAGATGTGGAGTTCTCGGTAGATTTAGTGCCTGGTACAACTCCTGCATCCAAAGCACCATACCGTATGGCATTAGTCGAGCTAGTAGAGTTAAAGAAACAGTTGAAAGAACTTTTGGAGCATGGTTTCATCCGACTGAGTGTTTCATCGTGGGGTGCTCCTGTTCTTTTTGTTAAGAAGAATGACGGATCTTTGCGAATGTGCATCAACTATAGGATGCTCAATCAAGTGATGATTAAGAATAAGTACATGTTGTCATGAATTGAGGATCTGTTCGATCAGCTGGAGACGACCAAGGTGTTCTCAAAGATAGACTTGCAGATGAGATATCACCAGTTGAGGATTAAGGAAGCGGATGTGCCAAAGGCAACATTTCATACTCGATATGGGCATTACGAGTTGTTAGTGATGCCATTTGGATTAATGAATGCTTTTGTAGTTTTTATGGATCTAATGAATCGAGTTTTTTGTTAATACTTGGATAAGTTTGTGATCGTGTTTATCGACGATATCGTGGTGTATTATGAGAATGTGGAGCAACATCGAGTTCATCTGTGTATCGTGTTGGAGACATTATGAGAACATAGGCTTTATACTAAATTCTCGAAATGTGAGTTTTGGCTAGATAGAGTAATGTTTTTAGGCTAAGTGATTTCTGACCATGGTATCAAAGTTGATCCAGTGATGGTGAAAGCAGTGATAGAATGAGAACCACCGAAGAACATTATGAAAGTCCATAACTTTTTGGGCTTAGTGGGTTATTATAGATGATTTATTTAGGATTTTGCCAGAATTGTTGCCCCTATGATGAAGTTGTTGCATAAGGGAGCAAAGTATGTGTGGACACCACAGTGCGATAAGAGCTTCAAAACCTTGAAGGAGAAGTTGACTTCAACCCCAGTTTTAGCCTTACTAGTGGCTAAAGAGGCTTCATTGTCTATAGCGATGCTTCAATTATTGGTTTGGGTTGTGTGTTGATGCAGCATGGTAAGGTGATCACTTATGCTTCGAGACAGTTAAGGACTCATGAGCGAAATTATCCGACACATGACTTGGAGCTAGTTGTAGTGGTTTTGCACTTAAGTTATGGAGGCATTATTTGTATGATAAGACTTTTAAGATTTTCTCTGATCATAAAAGTCTCAAATACATCTTTTCGCAGAAGGAGCTAAATCTGAGACAGAGAAGATGGCTAGAGTTCCTGAAGGATTATGATTTTGCTATATCATATCATATAGGGAAGCCCCATGTTGTTGCAGACGCATTGAGCAGAAATACTTTGGTTTCATGTTTGATCAATCGAGATTGGGATCTTCTACAAAGCTTTAAAGATTGACATTTGTTTATAGAGAGTTTCAGCCACTTGGTGTGTGTGAATCTTGTCTTTAGACCAGAAATTTTGTATAGGATTGCTCTTGCTCAGAAAGCGAGTTCTGACTATGAGAAGTTTATAGTTGAGTCTGGTCAGGTCGAGTCTTGATATTCATGTAGCAGTGATGGTGTGATACATTTATGCAGAGATTGTGGATTCTTGATGATCCTACTTTGAGGGATGAGATATCGGTAGAAGCACATAGATCGAGGTATTTAATTCATCATAGGAGTATCAAAATGTTTAAGGATCTTCAGAGGCATTAATGGTAGAAAGACATGAGGAAGGATGTAAAAGAGTTTGTGGCAAGATGCCTCACTTGCCAATAGGTTAAGATCGAGCATCAGAGACTTGGAGGTCTTCTGCAGTCGTTAGATATTCCTAAGTGGAAGTGGGACAACATCACGATAAATTTTATCGTTGGTCTGCCGAGAACCCATAGAGGTAATGACTCAATATGGGTGATTATGGACATGTTGACGAAATCATCTCATTTCTTTCTGATTAGCAGGAACAAATCCGTGGAGAAGCTAGCCGAGATGTATATTGATGAAGTAGTTTGCTTGCATGGTGTTCCATGATCTATTGTGATGGATCGTGACCCTCACTTTATCTCACAATTTTGGATGCAGTTGCAGAGTCCGCTTGACATAAAGCTAAAGTTTAGCATAACGTTTTATCCTCAGACAGATGGTCAGCTAGAGAAGACTATTTAGACATTGAAGGATATGTTACATGCTTGTGTTTTAGAGTGGTTCGGGGAGTGGGACAAGCATGTGGCACTGACAAAGTTTGCATACAATAATAGCTTTCATACGAGCATTCAGATGGCCCCATATGAGGGAGGCCTTTTTGTTCTCCGAATTGTTGGAGCGAGGTTGGTGAATGAACCTTAGAGTCACTAGAGATCATTCAACATTACTAAAATCAAGTCTAGATGATTCATCAGAAATTACTCACAGCACAGAGCAGGCAAAAGAGTTATGCAAACAGGAAGCATCGTTCACTGACTTTTGAAGTAGGAGACCATATTCTTGTGAAGTTCTCGCACTCCCGCTATATTTTTCGCTTTGGAAAAACGAGAAAGTTGATTCCAAGGTTTGTTGAACCGTTCAAGATTCTAGAGTGGATTGATAGTTTTGCATATCAAGTAGCTTTATCATTGCAGTTTGCTCAGATTCACAACATATTTCATGTGTCGATGTTGCAAAAATGCATTAGCAACCCTTCTCACATGATCGATTATGCGAACCTAGAGGTACAAGAGGACATGACAACTAAGGAAAGTCTGGTCGAGATCGTTGATCGAAAGGAAAAAGTCTTGTGCAACAAGGTGATTCCCTTAGTAATGGTGTGATTACAACATCATGGCTTGGAAGAGCACACTTGGGAACCTGAGGAAGACATGCGAATTCACCATCCTTCATTGTTTACATAAAATTTTGAGGACAATTTTTTTTTAGGAGGGTAGAATATAAAAACCTTAATTTTTGAGTATTATCCTTTTAAAATAAATTCAGATGCTTAGGGCCAGCAAACCATATTTTTGAGATTGAGAATGGATTTGTAATAAAATTTGGATGAGTTTTCACTTTTATTTCATCAAATTTGAGCTTGAATTGACTTTGGAACACCCTAAAAAAGTTTTAGGGACAATTTGAGTAAATTTAGAGTCTTATAGGGGTATTTTTTATCCTGAGGGACATAGTCGCCCCAACCTGGGTTGACCAGCTAGGTCAACTGCATGAGACCCATATTTGTCTCATGCACTTTGACTAGGTTGTGACCAAGGTAGGTTTTTTAATTAATTTTGTAGAGTAAGTTGCTTTAAAGTGATATGCATGGACGTCCATACAAGGTTTCGAAAGAAGCCATACCAATGCTTGTGTGGTAGCTATTATTGTATGTAAACTCATCTAGTACCACATGGGCATCCCATTCACCTTTTCAGTCCAACATGCAAGCACGTAACATATCCTCCAAGGTTTGTATTGTTCTCTCTGATTGACCGTCTGTTTGAGGATGGAAAGTCATGCTAAACTTCAGCTTTGTGCCCAATGCCTTTTATAACTGACCTTAAAATCAAGATATAAATCATGGGTCTTCGTCAAATATGATCGAGATAGGAACTCCGTGCAGTCGCACAATTTCTTTGATGTATAAATATGTCAAACTTTCAAGAGACTGTCCCTTTCGAATGGGTAAAAGGTGCACTGATTTTGTAAGCTAGTCGACCATAACCCAGATAGCATCATGGTGTCTATGGGTTCATGGCAAACCCACCATGAAGTCCATCGTAATATCCTCCCACTTTCATTGAGGAATCTCTATCAATTGCATTGTGCCTCCAAGTCTCTAGTGTTCGATCTTAATTTGTTGACAAGTTAGACATTTTAAAACATATCTAAAAGGAAAATTCAAAAGTTATACGATTATTTTAAGTCAAGAGACAATAAACTTCTTATAATTAAATCAAAGCAATCAGCTTACCCAACGACATCTTCTTTCATTCCATTCAACCAGTACCCGCATTGTAGGTCCTTAAACATCTTTGCATTGTCGGGATGGATGGCGTACTTACTCCTATGTGCCTCTCCTAGCAACTCATTATTCAATTCGAGGTTATTTGGTACCCACAACCGCCTTTTCATCCATATACTTATGTCTACTTTGAGCCGAAAGGATGTATTCTCTTGTTGCATACATGCCTTCATTTTCTCATACTGAGGATCTTCCAATTATCCCGTAATTATCCTGCTCTGAAGTTCTGGTTGAGCTGTCATACTTGATAGCCTCACCCTACCTTGGTCATTTGAAAATGGCTTCCATTCTACCAAATTGGTTAATAATTTTTATTCCATAATCATGAAACTGGCTAAAGTACCTCCAGCGTTCCGACTAAGGGCATCGACAACTACGTTTACCTTCCCTGGATGATAGGAAATGGTACATTCATAGTCTTTTATGAACTCTAACCATCTTTTTTAACACATATTTAGTTATTTCTATGTAAATAGATACTTCAAACTTTTATCATCTGTGAACACTTCAAATTGTTCACCGTATAGGTAGTGTCTCCATGTTTTTGAGAGAAAAAATGACTGCCACCAACTCCAGGTCACTAGTTGGATAATTCCTTTCATGTACCTTTAATTATCGCAATGCATAGGCAATGACTTTCCCATGCTGCATTAAGACACTGCCAAGTCCAGTACTAGATGCATCAGTATACACTACAAATCCACCACTACCTGATGGTAATGCCAGTACTGGGATCGCTGTAAGTTTATCCTTTAGCTATTGGAAACTTTCTTCATATTTCTTATTCCATTAGAATTTTACCCATTTTCTTAGGAGTTTCGTCATGGGCATAGCGATCCAGGAGAAATCTTGTATGAATCACCTATAGTATCCTGCCAAGTTGAGAAAACTTTTGATCTCACTTACATTCTTTGGTTGTACCCAATTCATTACCGCTTCAACCTATTAAAACATTTGAAGTCCATCTATCAGGATTTATTAAGGTGATGACCTAAAAAAACTTTCAATAAGATTGGTCAATCACCTTTGTGGGGTCCACTAACACTCTATTCTTCGAAATGACATGTCCAAGGAACATGACCTCATCGAGCCAAAATTCATATTTCAAGAATTTAGTGTACAATTGATACTAGTTCCTAAGACAATTCTCAGATACTCCTGATGTTGTTCCATATTTTCTGAGTATATCAATATGTTATCAATGAAAATGATTACAAAGGTATCCAAATAAGGTCACAATACCCGGTTCATTAAATCCATGGAAGCAGTAGGGGCGTTTGTGAGTCCGAACGACATTACCACA
>JAHWRB010033464.1:0-11964 GCA_024653005.1 Nuphar advena subsp. advena | reverse complement strand
TGTGTTTCAAAAATAATAACACACTATACATAATGCATAAACAAGGTTTTTAACCATGAATGTATTTCAAAAATGATAGTACACTATACATAATGCATAAACAAGGTTTTTAACCATGAACGTGTTTCAAAAACGATAACACACCATTGTATTGCATAAATAAGTTTTTTTAACCATGAATGTGTTTAAAAAATGATAACACACCATACATAATGCATAAATAAGGTTTTTAACCATGAATGTGTTTCAAAAATGATAACACACCATGCATAATGCATAAATAAGGTTTTTAACCATGAATGTATTTAAAAAATGATAACACACTATATATATTGCATGAACAAAGCTTTCAAAATGATAAAGCAACCAAGAACAACATATGAACCACATTTTTAGCATGAAACATGGGTTGAAATGATGAAACACCATTAATATTGGTGGACATCATTTTCAACCATAAAATTTATATTAAAAATGCACTTAATATAAGGAAAATCATGTATATGTATTCATGGTTTTATCCATGAAAATCCTTGTTCATACCCACATGCCTTACAAGAATGCATATTTGTATAGATTGGAAATGAGAAGAGCTTAAGAAAAATTCAAAATACAAATAAGTGAGAGATTAACTCACATCTTTAGTTGAAGTGTTATTTGAATCTACCATAAACTTGTGTAGAATGAAGTCCCTCTAAGGTACCCTACACTACACTTAAGTGGAAAAAAAAGAGAAACCTCAAAAACATTGGATAAGGAAAAGGGAGAGAGAGCCAAAGAATGTCTCTCTTCTACTTTTTTTGAGGTATTTATAAACAAAATTTAGGAGCTTGTGAGATGTGTGATTGAGCATACAAGAAGGAAGATGGAGGGTTGAGATGGAGTCTAATCCTCCTCTCCAAAAACAGTCTTTATAGGTTGACTCTTGCTCTCTCAAGTTACATGTGATTTTTTACAAAAAAGGTAAGCTACTACATGACCTTATTACATGCCTTACTATTTTTGTTTTTCCCTAGGAAAGGTAGAGATCCTTCCTTGGGATCCCATGTGAGGAGCTTTCTTGGTTTTCACCCTTCACACGTCTCAAGGTTGGTTCTCTAGGCAAAATCGTGCCCCCTGGTTGGCTTAGTTGGTTCAATTCCATCTAAGTTCAACCAACTTAGTTACCTTATGATTTTTAATTTAATATGTTATTATAAGTGTTTATTTTATTTGTTATTATTTTAAAACCCCTAATTAGGAAATTTTTATAATGGATCTAACTCTAATTGGATCTGATCCAAATCCAAGCTACTTTATTTATTCAATACTTAGTACTTGGCTTTATAATTCATAATTTTGCTTAATGCATCTATGTACTAAATTTTCATCAAAGTATTAATTCACTACTATAAGAATTTTCTGATATTTTCTCTGGTTGACTAACTATTATTTTTATTATTATTACTATTATTTTTTCTTAGTTATTAATCAAAACAGTAATTGTCATAATACTTAGAAAGATTTCATAACTTGGATATTTTTCCAAATTCATTACACCCACAAACTAAATTGAATAGGTGAAATAAATTTTTCTCATATTGAGCACTGAGAGTCTGGTTTAATTGTTAGAATTTTTGTGGGTCTTACAACGTCACCATCTGTCTCAGCCGTCAGCAACCAGGGGGTTGTCGTCTACAATGCCACTGTGAGAGGAAGAGCAAGACGAGGAGGGGCATCCCCGTCTCAACTGCCAGCAACCAAGTGATTGTCGACAACACTCAGCCCAGAGAGAGAGAGTGGGAGAGGGGGTGCCCTCTGTCTCGAGTCCGGGTCTGAACCAAACTGAATTAGCCAGACCACTTGGTCTTGCTTTCCTGAGCCTAGGTAGTATATGCCCAGATTGACTCAGTGGGGGTGTGATCCAGATCGAGTATGGTCAATGAGGTTCAAAATGTATATAAATATATATTATATTTAGAAAGTTGTGATGGTGACCATCTCGGTTTTCTATCATGAACTGGGTCTGACAGATCAGGTCTGGGTTTGGGTCTAATTTGGACCAAACCCAGACTGAATTGGGTTTGAGTCCATTTGATACCAAATCCAAACCTAACTGGATCTGGGTCTAATTAAAAATGGTTTTGATCCAGTTTGTACCAAACTAAATCTGGATTGAGTTTGCCAAAGAGAGAGAGAAAAAGAAGTGAACTCACTCAAGTTCAATTTGGATTGAGCCCATATCAAGCTAGGTATGGGTTAGGTTCAATGAATTCGAAAATCAGTGACAAAGAGGATGGGAAAACGGGTTGGACCTATTTGGGTCGGGTCAAACCCTCTTCGCATACATACATGTGTGTGTATATATATATATATAGGTATATGTATATATATTAGATGTGCAAGCCTCAGGTCAACCAAACTAGGACATAGTCAGTCAAGTATGGATTGAACTGAGATCAAACCTAGTTCTCACCCGGACTGGGTTAGGTTAGTAAAAAGACCAAACTGCCCTTATGGCATGTGGTCCAACATGTGTTGAGTAAAATAGTCATAACTTCTCACACCGAATCAGAATCTGGTGAGGTTTAATATGTTGGAATCAGAATTGGGGAATTTGTATATCCAATTTTTATGGCCAAACACATAGCACAGAAAAACAAGGCCTGTCAGACCATCATCGAGAGGGGTAGCTTGATAATTTTATAAAATAAAGGAAATACCAGGTTGGTAATTAAATGAGACTTTATGTACTGAACAAATCTGACTACTACGAGAGATTTGACTATAGGGTGAAAGATAAATTCTTGCATTCGAGGTAAGGAAACATTTGCAAATAACTTCTTAGATAATAAAATACAATCTTTGTATGTAGATGCATCTTGTTATAGATAGGTGTTGTGATTTTTTGTATTTTATATGTATATGTGGATTGCTTCACATTTGTGATTAGATTGACTGAATGCATGCTTAAGATTCTGTATTTTGTGGCTTTTAAATGGATGTATGTGAATTATAGTTCATATTACATGTTATCCTAGTACTTTGCCAATTCATGAAAATGTTGGTATATGATTATGTCATGAATGTACTTATTGTGGAAACAAGGATAATGGTTTGACACATGTAATATGTTGTGAAAAAAATGAATGCTAGGCTTTGAGAAAGGGAGGTAGAGTTTCAGATTTATCTGAATATGGCTTATTCTGAGAACGTCATGTTTATACCTTTGGAGGGGTATTTTAATGTTATGGCATGATTAATTTATATTGTATCTCTATGATGGATTGTTATCCCTAGACTTGATATTGTGTCTATATGATTACATGCTGAAAACTAGTTGGTGAATGTACACTTAAAATGGTATAATACACTAACACTACAAAGGAAAGGAAAGAAAAAAAATAATGCATCTACGGTAACAATACAGAGAATGATCAAAACTCTACCATGAAGGACATGGTCTAGGGCTTTGTTAGAGGTGTGTGTACCTCATTTATGCCTGGGATCTTGAGAAGTTCCTAGGTTACTCTTGAGGGTAAAAACATTGCTTCTTTGACACATATAAGAAGTAGCATGAACTACAAACCTTAGGTGCATGAGGTATAGCTCTTCGAACACCTTGGGGGCAAGTATAGCCTATCGAACTCTTTGGCTAGCTACTGACAGACATATTGGGCTCTTCGGTTTACAACTAGTGAACTAAGCTGCAGTGATTGAAAGACTATAGTCTAAACCCGTTTGGACTATATTGTTTATGGAGTGGTTCATATGTCTGACCAAGTAACGATCATGTGACTTATGTTTGTAAATAAAATCTTACTGAGTTTTAGACTCATCTCCTCTTGGTTACAACTGTAGAATCAAGAAGCACTGCAAAAAGGACATGACTCATAGAGACAACTACTGGCGAATCTTGAAGTAATTGGGGGTACTTTATCTTTATTTTTGCAATTTTTTTTTTGAACTTATAATATAAATAGTTTAGTTTTGATGAACATGAATGGTTAGTATTTAATGCTGGATGAATAGACTTAATAGTTAGGCAAACCTTGTTATGAAAAAAAAATTAATTTAAGGTTGTTTTAGTTATTTCTCTCTTGAAAGTGGTGTCCACGAATCCGAACTCGAGAGGTCCCGGTTTGGGTCGTTACAATTGGTATCAGAGCCAGGTTTTCAAAAAAGATTATTAAGGGTAATAGAGAAATTTTTAATATTATAAGGTCTCATAAAAAAATTTTATATCATCTAAGTACAGTCCAATAGCCTAGAGTCTTAGGAGAGTCCACATAGCTAGTTAAACCTTGTGCTTATAAGTTGAACCATGTTAGTAGGTATGAATGCTAATAGTACCAACAGGAATGGCCATAGAGAAAAAAAAACACTGAAAGGGTATAGCGACTAGCGAAAATTCAGACAGAGCAAATAGAAACTATATTAACATTTTTCTTGACTATACTAATGAATGCAGTGAGGGCGTTTAGACTCATGATGCCTCATATTCTCTCCTGACACTAGTCATCGTGATGGTTAATGATGACTATTTTGGAAAATGGAGGTTTGGACCTAGCCGCTTTGCACCACCCCTTCCATCGACTAGAGGGTCACTAGCATCACAGGGTCATCCTCCACTTGGGCCCTTTAGAGGAGGAGTATTAAGGTATAGAAGGCATAGGGATGCAGCAGTTGGATGCATGGGTTGCGGTAGACCCCATTACTATCATTGTCGGGTTGGGCAGTAGACAAAAGTATTGGCCGTGATCAACAATGAAAAAGGACAACCTTTGGGACCGGGTCATCAAAATGTGTTTTGGAATCTAGAGGCTGCACCACAACAAGACAAACGTGCTATCGGTCCAGAGGCAGGTCATGAGAGAGGGATAGCACATTCTGCATAAATTGTGCCCCTACCTATGTTAGGTAGAGGCCACATAAACAAACGTCTTTTTTGAGCTATTCATTCTACAACAGTGGTAACCTAGAGATAGGCCTGGGAACAAACAACAACACCTTCAATAGCACTAGCCCAGGCAAGGATTTTTTTTGAGCTCAAGGATGAAGAAAAACCCACATATACTCCAAGTACCCCTTAGTGTCTAAAGGGGTTATGTGACATTTGCAGTAGCATGTTTTTTCTTTTTTGTCAAGTTTATGTGTAATAAAGGTTGTTTGTGGCCTTTTCGCTATTGGGATTCTCGGGTTGTATTACGAAAGAACCCGTGAAAAAGTTTATCATGGTTGTCATCCTATTGTCTAGTTGACTGCTTTCTTTGAAATAAAGTAGCAGTTAATAATAGTTTTTGAGATGGATGTGTTTTGCTTGCATACTATTGAATGAATGCTTAATATATGTGCATGTGTAAGCTTGAGGACTCGACAAGACATATCTTACCAGACGAGGATCTCTCAGTCAAGTAGGAGCCGAGCTACACTCTCACATATGAGACGAGTTGGGGATGCCCCAGTAATAGGCGGTACTGCAAGCCCCAACGTATCGATCAGCCCGTAAACTTACTGGAGCATGCCCCATCATAGTGTTGGAGCCGAGGGAGGAAGCATACCACTAGTATAACAAGAACAAGAGCATGCTAGTGTAGAGATTGGTGTACCTCCAGGGTATACCACTGAGAGAATTTTATACGAACTGTTACAAAATTCAAAGCAACAAAGGCATAACTAGATGGGGACAAGAAGTAGCTCTTGGGCTGAAAAGTTCAAGAACATAAGGGTACCGACATTCGACAAAACTCTAGGTAGAGAGGTGGTGGAAAAATACATAATGCAAGTTGAGAAGACATTGGATGCAATTCAGTGCCTAAAAGATCAGAAGGCTTGGGTCACAACATTTAACTTAGTGGGATATGCGGAATATTCGTGGTGATCCATCAGGGATGTGTTGGGTGATAGAGAGTTTGTTTTTTATACTGTTTTCAGGCACAAATTTTACCAATAATTTTTCCCAAGAATAGGGAGGATGGAGAAGGAAGAGAAATTTCAAAAACTGAAACAAGAGAGTATGAGTGTGATAGCTTACACAACCAAATTCAACTCTTTGTCTAGGTTTGCCAAGGCTTCAATATCTATTGAGAAACAAAAATGCAAGTTGTATGAGTAGGGATTGAGGTCTAAGTTTCTGAAGTTGGTCAGACCATTGCAAATAAAAAAGTATGGTAAGCTAGTGGAAATGACATCCCGCTATGAGTTTTGAGATGCACGTACAACAAAAGTAAGGATGGAAGAGAAACCAAAGTAGTTCCAACAGAGACATTCTAGTTTGTCATCCCGAGGTTTCTTTAAGAAGAATCAAAACAACAAGTTTCAAAAATCACATGGGAGGAAATGGCAGAAGAAACAAAAATAAGCAGAATGTTAGAAGTCTTGATCAATAGGAAGCTAAGAGGCCTTGGCACCAGGGACCAGTGCTCAAGGACGATGGCAACTATCAGACATGCAGTCTCAAGCATGAAGTTTGTTGCAAGGACAAGAACGTTCAATGCTAAAACTATGGACAAACTAGGTACAACACCAAAAAGTATACTCTGTCAATGCAAGGAGACGGAGCAATACCCAAGGACAAACCAGTTGCTCCAGGCCGAGTGTATGTGGCAACTCTTCAAGAGGCTCTGGCCAGTCTGGACATTATGGAAGGTACTCTACTCATTTCTAGCATTAGCATATATGTATTTGTTTATTCGGGGGGCAACACATAGTTTCACTACCCCTACTTTTGTAGCACGATTGCTTGTTCTACCTACACTGCTAGACATACACTACTAAGTAGATACACTAGTGGGGGGAACCATTTATGTGAATAGGGTTTGTAAAGGATGTGTGATACATATAGGAGAAGGTTTGTTGATAGTAGATCTACTATTAGAATTCAAAGTGGTAGACGTTATCTTGGTCATGGATTAGTTATCTAACCATTATGCAATCATCGATTGTCGGAGAAAGAATGTCAGTTTCTAATAACTTGAGATCCCGTTATTCACCTTTCAGGGTGTTAGAAAGCTCGTGAAACTAGTGATCATTTTGTATCTTCAGGTTAACAAATACCTACAAAAGGGTTGCCTTGGATATTTGGCTTATATGAAGACAGAGGTTGGAGATAATATTACAATTATAGAGCTAGAAATTATGCAAAAATTTGCAGATATTTTCCCTAACAAACTACTAGGACTTCTACATGAAAGGAAAGTTAAGTTTTAGATTAATTTAGTTCCTGATATTGTACCCATCTCTATTGCACCTTACCAGATGAGATCTGCAGAACTAAAGGAACTTAAGGATCAACTTCAAGAGTTGCTAGATGTTGGATTTATTTGACCATTGGTGTTACCTTGCGGTGCATGATTTTATTCATAAAAAAGGATGGGTCACTGCAGATGCAGGTGTGCATCGACTACAAGAATTTAAATGCAATCACTATAAAGAACAAGTATCCACTACCAAAGATAGATGATTCGTTTGATCCTTTAAGGGAAAACATGCTTTTCGAAGTTGGATATTCGTTTTGGATATCATCAGTTGAAGATCAGAGAGAAAGATGTGGCCAAGATAATATTTTGCTCAAGATATAGACATTATAAATTCTTGGTCATGCCTTTTCATCTGATGAACACTCCAACAACATTCATAGATTTAATGAATTGGGTGTTCAGACCTTGTTTGGACAAGTTTGTATTGGTATTTATGGATGATATTCTCATCTATTCAGCTAATAAGGAACAACACGTAGGGCATTTAAGAATAGTATTGTAAATACTTAGAGAACATGAGCTTTATGCCAAGTTCTCTAAATGTACGTTATAGCTGAAACAAGTTTCATTTTGGGGACATATCATCCGTAAAGTATAATGGTGGACTCAACTAAGATCGAAGCGGTGACTAACTAGGCTAGACCCAAGAATGCCACAGAAGTTCAAAGTTTCTTGGTTCAGCAAGATACTATAGACAATTTGTAGAAGGCTTCTTGATGTTGGTAGTCCCAATGACCAAAATTACAAAGAAGGAAGCAAAGTTCGAGTGGAATGAGAAGTGTAAACAAAGCTTCCAAGAAATCAAGAAGTGATTAAACACTGCATCAGTGTTAGTCCTACCTTTTGGCACTAGCAGATTTACTGTTTATAGCAATGCATCACACAAGAAATTGAGATGTATCATAATGTAGCATGATAAGGTTATCGCATATGCATCTCGACAGTTGAAGAAAAATGCGATGAACTACCCAACTCATGACTTGGAGTTGGTGGCAGTAGTGTTCACACTCAAGATTTGGTGACACTACTTGTATGGAGAACAATTTGAGGTATTCACTGACCACTGAAGCCTGAAATATTTGTTCTCCCAGAAAGAGTTAAATATGAGACAAAGACAGTGGCTTGAGTTAATCAAGGACAATGATTTTGAATTAAAATATCACCAAGAAAAGGCTGCTAATGTAGTGGATGATGCCCTTAGTCAGAAATCAAAAGCAATTGCAAGATTAGCTATATCGGACCTTATTGTTGTTATAGCATATCAGAAAGCAAAGATTCAATGTTAGTCTGGTCGACTGATGTTTGTGCAAACAACCTTAAGGGCAGAAATTTGGTACAAGATCAAGGAGAAACAACCCTTAGATCAGGAATTGAACGAGATCAAATTAGCAATATTTAAGAGAGAAATTTTAAACTTTAAGGTAGACGATCAAAGAATTTTAAGATTTTGAGATCGTGCATGCAATCCTCAGCATGAGAAACTTAGGAAATTACTATTGGAAGATGCATATCATTCTAGATATTCCATACACCCCTATAGGATAAAAATGTACAAACTTGAGAGACAATTTTTGGTGAAGTGGAATGAAAAGAGATGTCATCGAGTTTGTCAACAGATGTCTAGTGTGTCAGCAGATGTCTAGTGTGTCAATAGGTAAAGATTGAGCACAGATCTGGAAGACTTTTGCAACCGCAACCCATTCTAGTATCAAAATTGGTGGATATTATGATGAATTTTGTAACAGGATTTTCAAAGACTAAGGAGTGATTGGACATGATTTGGTGATCATTGACAGATTGATTAAATATGCACATTTCTTTGCATGCAAGACAACTTGTTTCTTTGAACAATTGGCTCGCCTCTTTATTCGAGAAATAGTAAGATTGCATGGAGTGCCAAATTCAATCGTCTATGATAGAGATTCAAAATTCACTTCCAAGTTCTAATAGAGTTTTTAAGAGGCAATTGAGATACAATTGAGGATGTATACAACTTTTCATCTTTCAACGGATGGGTAGTTGGAAAGGACCATCCAAACACTGAAAGATATGTTGCGAGTATATGAACTACAACATTATGATTCATGGTATAAGATTTCGTCATTGATGGATTTCGCATATGATAACAGTTTTCAGGCTAGTATTGGTATGACTCCCTATGAGGCTCTGTACGAAAGATGTTATAGGATACCTCCATGCTGAGATAAGGTAGGTGAGAGAAAGTTAGGGTCAGAATTAGTTCATCAAATGACAAAATAAGTCAAATTCATTAAAGAAAAACTACTGAGAGCATAGAATTGCCAGAAAAGTTATGCATATCAAAGGCGATAAGAACTGCAGTTTGAGAAGGGTGAACATGCTTTCTTGAAAATATCACCTTTCAAAGAAGTAATGAGATTAAAAAAGATAGGAAAATTGAGTTCAAGGTATATTGGACCCTTTGAGATTTTGCAAAAGATAGGCCCTACTGCGTACATATTAGTGCTACCTTCATCTTTGTTGAGGATGCATAACGTTTTTCACGTATCTAGGCTGTGAAAATATGTGCCAGATCCTTTGCACATATTGGATATGGTGGAGTCAGTATCAGACATTCAAGATGACATGAAAAGATTGGAATGTCCAATATGGTTGTTAGGATCGATATGGATCAGATCATAGAGAAGCAAAAAGAGGATCCATAGTTTATACAAATATTGGATGCTTGCAAGTAGGAGAATGACCCTGCACCTAGAAGAGGATGGGAGCATCTGGTTTGAGCACAGGCTATGGGTGCCCAGTGACCCACATATTCAAGAGGAGTTTCTAAATGAAGCCCACAGGAGCAGCTACAACATCAACCCTAGTAGTACCAAGATATATAAGGATCTGCAAATAAGGTAAATAGTTTGAACAACTTTAATTAAATTTATACTTTTGTAATAAAAGCCTAATCTTTACTTGTACCCTTTAACTTTTTCAGTTACTGGTGGACGGGTATAAAGAAGAAAGTGGTCGAGTACATGTCTAGGTGTTTGACCTGTTAGCAGAACAAGATAGAGCACTAGAGACCTGGCGAGTTATTGCAGCAGATTGATATCCCTCAATAAAAGTGAGAAGGAATCATGATGGACTTGTTGATAGACTCACCAAGTCAACACATTTCTTACCTATCAAGTTTCATCAGTCTTTGGAGAGATTGATAGATTTATACATTTAGGAGATAGTGTGATTACATGGTGTGACACTATCTATCATATCGAGCAAGGATCTGAGGTTCACATTGAAATTCTGAAGACAACTTCAGAAGGCCTTAGGTACACAGTTGAGGTTTAGTACAACCTTTCACTCTTAAACGGACAACCAATCTGAATGAACTATTCAGACTTTGGAAGACATGCTGAGAGCATAAATCCTAGACTAGAGAGACAAGTGGGAACAACAACTATCACTCGAGTATAGGGATGGCACCCTACAAGACACTGTATAGACGACTGTGCAGATCATCAGTCTATTGGGACAAAATTGATGCGAGATCAATTGATGCACCAGTGGTTATCAAGCACTACACTCAGCAGATACAAAATATACAAGATCGAGTCTTGATAACTTAGAGTAGGCAGAAGACTTATACGGACCGACACAGATGAAAACTTACATTTAAGGTAGGAGACTTTTTTTTTTCAGAGTGTCCCCTACTAAAAGTGTGTTCAGATTCAACAAAAAGGGTAAGTTGAGTCCTACATATGTTGGTCATTTTGAGATTTTGTAATGAGTTGGTGAGGCGGCATATATAGTAGCATTGTCTCCTCAGTACTCGTAGATACATAATGTCTTTCATGTTTTAATGTTGCAGAAGTACATCTATGGTCCATCGCACATTATTCGATATGAGGATTTGGATATTCAAGAAGACTTAACCATCAATGAAGCGCCAATTGAGATTCCGAATCAAAGAGAGCAAGTGTTGAGATCCAAAACCATTCCCTCTTATAGGGTGTGTTGGAGACAATACGGTATCGAAGAATGTACATGGGAACCCGAAGCGAATATGAGAGAAAAATACCCCAGTTTATTTATATAGTCCTTGTATTTAATTTTGAGGACAAAATTTCTTTTTAGGGGGTAGGATATAACATCTGAGATTTTTTTCTAAAATAAAAATGAATAAAGATGAATTTTTGTGCATATATGGCCCGAATGTGATTCTTGATTTTCTTGAATTTCTTTTTGTTGATTTTCTTGAATCAATGATGAATTTAATCTTAATTGACGTTGAACTGTATCTGATATCTTTGCTTAATTTAATGTTCAATAGAGGTAAATTTTGAAGGTGAATATGAAAATAAATGATATGTTATTTAGAAAATAAATGTAAATGTAAATTTGAGTTAGATTTAGTATTTAACTAGACTTAATTTTGGATTTGGATAATTTAATATATCTTTTATGGATAATTTTTTTTATTCAGTTGAAAATCCAATTAGTGAATTTGAACTCGAAATTTGTTGGAGGTCATTTGGATCTATATTTTCAATTATATGGGACCATAGATGGGACACCCCTCTATGTGGGACCCAACTAGATCCAAAATGCCAAGTGGCAATTATTATAGTTAATTAATAAGAAAAGACCCAAGAGAGTGGGACGTCCCCACCTATCTTGTACATTCATTTCTAACTAAATGATGACAATGAAAATAAAGAAAAGAAAACATTAAAGAAATAAAGAAGAAAAATAACATAAA
>JAHWRB010033322.1:0-10119 GCA_024653005.1 Nuphar advena subsp. advena | reverse complement strand
TTGGCCTTCTGCAGCTGGTCGAATAAGTCTTTTATGCGGAACAAATGGTACTTGTTCTCAACAGTGGCCTAGTTAAGCATTCTGTAGTCGATGCATAACCTCATGGATCCGTTCTTTTTGATGAATAATATTGGTGCTTCTCAAGGTGATACACTTGGTTGCATGAATCCTCGTTTTATCAACTGTTGCATCTGGTTCTTTAGCTCCTCAAACTCTGCTGGTGTCATACGATAAGGTATCCTAAAAATCAGTGTTATTCCCAACACCAACTCGATCCTGAATTCTACCTCACGGTGTGGAGGGAGTCCTGAAAATTCCTCCAGCAATACATTTGAAAAATCGTGAATGATATCCAGATCCTCGATTGATATTAGTTTGGTTTTCATTCCCGTTACACTAACTAGGAATGCAATGTCTCCTCTCTGCAGGTACTTCTGAGCTTTAAGGGCAGAGATTACCTAGTGTTTGAGAACAGGTCTCGAAAGTCTGAATTCGACCTTCGACATACCAGATCGAGACAAGATAACATTTCCTTCTCTATAAAGAACCCTAGCATAATGTTCGAATAGCTAGTCCATGCCCAATATGATGTCATACTCAGTCATGTCAAGTAGGGCCAGATTAGCAGGTAAACTTTATTCTCCTAGTTTTATGTCTACATCCAGCATATAGTTTACACAGAGATATAAATATGGATTATTGAAAAGAATAGGACATGATCTCGTTAACACCAATTAGATTATACACTACTAATTCCTGTTTTAGTGACTCGACAGGTACCTTCAATTGTTTAGCAAAATTTATAGCTATAAAAGAGTGAGTTGCACCGTAGTCAAATAAAACTAAATCCGCCTGACCAGAGACAAACACCATACCTTGCACCAAGTCATCATTTTTCAGTTGTTCTATAGAGGTTGCATAAACTTTGTCAGCCACCTTCTTCTGTGCTACTTGTGGTTGTTGTTGCTGCTACGGTACTCCAGTCGCACACCACGCTTCATTAGCTTACTTCTTACGGCACTACTTGATATAGTGTCTCATCTTCCCGCAGTAGAGACAGGCACCATTCTCTCATGAACATTGTTAATGTAGACCTAAGAGAAAACCCAACTATTGAAGTCGGTGAGTCCAGCCAAGGTGCAAGGAAAAGGAATACGACCAAGTCTGGTTGAGTATATGTTCACATCCACGCGGTCAGATGAGTGTGCATCACTAGTATTCAGCCAGCCTAGTGAGCCGGGCAAGGTGATCAGCACCGAACAGAGGGCGATAGTAGTATGGGTCAGGCAAAGGTTCAGTGGATAGGACAGATAGTGCACAGTTCAAGAGGGACAACTTACTAGAGTGCTTGTGGTTGGCATGGTGTCAGCCACCAGATTAGCAGTGTCAGTAATGGGGTTTGAAGCTTGGGCCGCCCAAGCCATGGCGCTAAAGTCTAAAGTCAATGCTATAAGTAGTCCAACTTTTATAATGTCAATAATCATGTAATCCAAATTTTTGTGAAATAAGAATTGATTTGTTTGGCTCCTACTTAGGAGATTGGCTTCATGATTGAGGATTCGGCTCCTTGAGAGATCTTCAGATTTCTTGAGAAGATTTCACCTTTCATCTTCCTTCCTATCATTCTCTCAATCAAGCTATGGATCTGGTGATCGGAGTATGCAAGACGCTGATCTAGGAGATATGCAAAGATCATCACACAACCAATGGATCTTCAATTTGCTTCCAACGCATCTAAGAGCATCAACCAAGCTCTTAATCATCGATCTCTCTAATTCAACTGAGTGGAATAACTTTGTTTATCCATCTCAATTCTAGTTATTTCGTATCTTCAGTATATATGAAAGCAACACCACTCAAGGAGATTGTGTTTGATCAACTGCAGCAATGAGTTAACGAATGCCTTGAGGAGAGCTCGGCCCGAGCCGCTTCATTAGAAGGCAAGCTGGAGCTGGTAGACAGCCGGATGACAGGACTCAAAATGCAGATAGCCTCGTTGCAGTATAACCTCATCGACTTGTTTGTGGATTTGACATCGTAGTGTAAGGCAGAGGGTAAGAAGCCAGAACAGACAAACTTTTTTGCCGACAGGCGCATGCCTGATGCATAACTGCCTGGTGACATCGAGCCTGCAGCGGGCCCTTTTGGGGTGTGCGACAACATACACATGACAGATCACTTGTTGGCGCTAACGCCTTAGTATGTGATGCACCTAGCACAAGCGCACAGTGGTGCTACGCACCTACGCATGATGCACCTGGCGAAAGTGCACACACACGCTACGCCATGATGCATGATGTGTGCGGTGTTGTCTGGGCGAGCGACCATATGTGCCACACGAGTCACAGGGTGTCGTGCACGCACACTGCGTGTGGTATTCCTGCCTATGCACGCGGTGACAGAACCGAGGTGTTTACTCCAATGCGTGACCAATTTGATGATGTTCTCAAATAAAGTGATGAGATACATGGATATGAGTTCACGCCTGAGCGTGAGATGGGATGCCAAACCTATGACTGACATGAAAACTTTATTGAGACAATTTTACCTAGATCAGTTAAACTACCTTTCCCAACCTTTTCTGAAAAAGATCCCATAGAGTGGGTGTATAAGTTGCGATAATTTTTTATAAGTCATAATGTGAGGCTTGAGCACATGGTTCGATGCGCCATTATGAGCTTTGAAGCGAAGCTCTTCATTGGTTTTGTTGGTTTGACCAACAACATGGGTATCCTACTTGGGATATACTTGCGCATGAGCTTCTCATGCGATTTGGCCCAACTCCATATACTAATCATGGGGTAAAAATGAAACAACTTCTCCAAGTAGGATCCGTCCAAGAGTATCAAGCACAATTTGAAGATTTGTTTTCTCTATGTGGAGAATGGAATGATGATGCACTTTTGAGCATATTCCTTGGTGGGTTAAAAGATGATATCCGTTATGAGCTCTTAGCTCAAAATCCGCATACACTTGAGGAGTGCTATCTTCAAGCTCGTATCATAAAAGAAAAATACAAGAGAATGCATGGTTTTCGTAAAAGCTTCATGAATGTCAATCACAACTCCAAGTCCATACCGAGGCCTACGCCAAACAAATGGGTTAAATTCTGGGGTCCTAATCACCCTAAAGCGGAGCGTATCTCTAGGGAGAAGATGGATGAATTATGAAGAAAAGACTTATGTTTCAATTGCAAGAGCAATTGAATGTCGGGTCACAAATGCAAATCATTAAAGTGTTTGATAGTAACCGACAATGAAGATAACTATGGGTCAGAAGAAGGAGAGATCATGAAAGAGTTGGACAAAGAGGGCATTGAAGTAATTCAAGAACCAATTGACCAATGTTATGCTTTAGAAAGTAAACAATCCCTAATTTCATGCGAGTCTTTGGCACTTTATCTGACAAAAAAGTGGATGTTTTGATAGACACAAGGTCTACCCACAACTTTGTGAGAGAGGACTTAGTGTCTAAGTTCAAATTTTGGCCACATGAGCATTCAAAGTTTGATGTTATGGTGAGAGATGAAAGTCATCTCAAATGTAGCCAATTACGCACCAACGTGGAGACTAATCTCCAAGGGTCACATTTCAAGCTTGACTTGTTTGTATTGCCTATGCACGATGTCGACATCGTGTTAGGAATATGTTGGCTTCGCTCTTTAGGAAGTGTCACATGTAACTTCACCAATATGGAAATGTCATTTGCTAAAGCGAGCCGATCGATGGTTTTAAGAGCCAATTCTACACAAGATGACAAGGTGGTTGATGGCCAAGAGGCCATTAATATTTTCTGAGCTACTCATATGGCTTTCTTATGTGTGGCACAACCTATGACACTAAAAGAGGAGTTCAAGTTGGAAGACATTGTTCCACCGGACATGAATGAATGGATTGAGTCATATAGGGATGTTTTTGGAGAACCCAAAGAGTTACCTCCTTCACGCACTCAAGACCATCACATAGCTCTTATTTCGGGGCAAGGGCTGATTAGTGCAAGACTATATCGGTATGCTTTTGCATAAAAGAATGAAATTGAAAAATTAGTGCAAGAAATGCTTGCAAGTGACATCATTCGCCCAAGTTCAAGTGCCTACTCGCCGGTTCTTCTTGTATGCAAGAAGGATAATACTTGGCGATTTTGTGTTGACTATAGGGCATTGGACGAGGTAACATTCAAGGTTTCAGTAATTGATGAGTTATTGGATGAGTTGTTCGGTGCTAAGTATTTTTTCAAGCTTGATTTAAGAGCTGGATATCACCAAATCCGAATGGCTAAGGAGGACATAGAAAAGACCACTTTTTGCACACATGATGGTCACTATGAATTCTTGGTTATGCCATTTGGTTTGATCAATGCACAGACTACCTTCCAAAGAACTATGAATGACATCTTTATACCTATGTTGAGAAAGTTTGTGTTGGTATTCTTTGACGACATATTAGTCTATAGTTCTAATTGAGAGGATCATCTCAAGCATGTGCGACTTGTGTTGAATGTGTTAAGAGAACATACCCTTTTTGACAAGCAAAGTAAATGTAGCTTTGGTTAAGAGTGTGTGTCTTATCTTGAATACATAGTAGAAGCCAAGGTGTGAGTGCCGATCCAGACAAGATTGAAGCAATGTCTAGTTGGCCTACTCCGTGCACCATCAAAGCATTGAGAGGTTTCTTGGGTCTCACATGGTATTGTCGTCAGTTCATTCGACACTATGTTATTATTTCTCAACCTCTTGCTTCCTTGTTGAAAAAGAACTCATGGGGTTGGAATAGTGAAGCCGACCAAGCTTTCCAAAAGCTTAAGCAAACGATGGTAGAAGCGCCAGTAGTTGGTTTGCCTGACTTTGATAAAGTCTTTGTCTTAGAGACCAATGCTTGTGACATTGGAATAGGAGTTGTCCTAATGCAAGAATGACAACCCGTTGGCATACTTAAGCAAAGCACTTTCGGGAAAGAGCAAAAGCTTTTTTACTTATGAAAAAAAACTTCTTGCCATTGTATTGGCTTTACAGAAGTGGAGATCGTACTTACTTGGGAGACATTTTCTAATCCAAAAGGATCATCAAAGTCTCAAGTATATTTTGCAACAACGAGTCTCAACTCCACTTCAAGAAAAATGGTTGACTAAGCTCATGGGTTATGATTTTGAGATTAAGTACAAGAAGGGTGTTGAAAATATGGTAGCCGATGCCTTGTCTTGAAAGATAAAAAATGACTCTCTATTAGTCATTTCCAAAGTTACTTGCACATTTGGGGAGCGATTGAGCCAAGCTCAAGTTGAGAGTGAGAAAATTCAAAAAATCATTCATGAGTTGTTAGAAAACTCTACTAGTCATCCCTCTTACTCGGTGAAGGGAGACAAATTATATTTTGAAGATAAGCTTGTGTTGCCTAATGACTCTCTTCTTAAAGATGTTTTGAAACACATTCATAACTAAAAAAAGAGAGGACATGAAGGTATGCACAAAACTTGCCAAAGAATCAAATCCAAGTTATATTGACCCAGAATGAGGAAAGACATAAGAAATTATGTGCGAGAATGCCAAGTTTGTCAAGCAAACAAGTATGAGGGAATCCGACCCCTTAGTTTACTCCAACCTTTGTCCATTCCTTCACAAGCTTGGACCGACATAAGTATGGATTTCATTGAGAAGCTCCCATCTTCTCAAAAGAAAGAGGTCATCTTTGTGGTGGTGGATAGACTCACGAAGTTTGCTCACTTCATCGCATTGCCTAACACATATTCGGTTCAATTGGTGACACGATCATTTTTATGAAATGTGTCAAAGCTATATGGTATGCCAAAGACAATTATATGTGATAGAGATCTGGTCTTCCTTAGCAAGTTTTGGAAAGAATACTTCATATTAATGGGTACTAAGATGTGTTATAGCACGACAAATCATCTTCAAACCGATGGGCAAACTAAGGTGGTTAATAGAGCACTTAAGACATACTTAAGATGCTTTACTAGTGAAAAACAAGATGAATGGGTTGAGTTTCTTCCTTGGGCCGAGTGGTGTTACAATACTTCATTTCATTCTTCCACGGGAATGACACCTTATGAGGCCTTGTATGGACGTATGCTTCTTCAACCTATCTTCTATGAAGATTGATCGATGAAATCTCCTACAATTGAGAAGCAATTAAGAGAAAGAGATGACATATTAAGAATTTTGAAGAAGAACATTGAGCGCGCCCAAACTCGAATGAGACAAATTTATAACAAGCAAAGAAAGGAAAAAGTGTTTCAAGTTGGAGAATGGGTTTGGTTAAAATGACTTACATATGGACAATTCTCTTTGAGTAAAGCTCCCATCGCGAAGCTTACTCCAAGATACTTTGGTCCTTACCAAATAATTGCACGAATTGGTGAAGTTGCCTATAAGTTGAAATTACCACATGGTGTATGTGTGCATCCGGTTTTTCATGTCTCTCGTCTAAAGGCTTATCATGGACCAATTCTTATGGAAGAAATAGCGGCAACAGTCACAAGGCAACCCACTAGAGTTTTGAGAACCCAAAAAGAGCGTAGATATGGTATACAAATAAAGAAACACCTAATAGAATGGGATAATGGGGGAGAGGCCACGACTATGTGGGAATGGGATGTAAACATCTGCACGAAGTTTCTAGAATTTTTTCCTAGAGGACTAGGAAATTTTCAAGAGGGAGGGATTGATGTAGACTTAAGAGAAAACCCAACTATTGAGGTTGGTGAGTCCAACCGAGGTGCAAGGAAAAGGAATGTGACCGAGTCTGGTTGAGTACAAGTTCACATCCACATGGTTAGATGAGTGAGTCGGGCAGGGTGATCAGCACCGGACAGAGGACGGTAGCGGTATGGGTCAGGTAGAGGTTCAGTGGACAGGACAGATAGTGCACAACTCAAGAGGGACAAGTTACCAGAGTGCTTATGGTTGGCATGGTGTCAGCCACCGGAATAGGAGCGTCAAGAATGGAATTTGAAGCTTGGGCCACCCAAGCCATGGCGCCAAAGTCTAAAGTCAATGCTATAAGTAGTTCAGCTTTTGTAATGTCAATAATCATGCAATCAGAATTTTCGTGAAATAAGAATTGATTTGTTTGGCTCCTACTTAGGAGATTGGCTTCATGATTGAGGATTCGGTTCCTTGAGAGATTTTTGGATTTCTTGAGAAGATTTCACCTTTCATCTTCCTTTCTATCATTCTCTCAACCGAGCTATGGATCTGGTGATTGGAGTATGCAAGACACTAAGGAGATGTGCGAAGATCATCACACAGTTGATCGATCTTCAATTTGCTTTCGACGCATCTAAGAACATCAGCCAAGCTCTTGATCATCGATCTCTCTAATTCAGTTGAGTGCAATAACTTTGTTCATCCATCTCAATTCTAGTTATTTCGTATCTTCAGTATATATAAATGCACATACAGGAACAAACGTTAGGTCTTGCAAATGCAACCGAAATGCTATAGGCCACGACATAGATCATACTGCACTTTAGTTGATTCAAGCAGGACGAACCTGCACAAGCCTTCAGTGACACTGAGCATTAGCTCAATACACTGAAACTGTGGCTCGAGCTAAGTGCATCGACAACTTCCTAAACTTTGCTTAATTAGATAACATAGATAATGTCGTCGTTTGTTATGTGTTTGATCTTAGGTAACACATGCCGAACTACGGCAGAAGTAATCCATATCTGCGAGAGGAGTGTGTGAACTACTGCGTACAAGGGAGTTTACAGGATCCTCAAGCCGCGCGACTAGTGCATCGCTCCATCGCGTCTGCGCCTGCGTGCACTGGCCTTCACATGTGCCGGCCTTCACATGCGCCTGTGTGCACTAGCCTTCACAAAGCGCCTGCATGCGCTAGGGTATACGATCACCTACATGTGTGAATCACGAACAATGCATGTGTGCATGTATACACGACAATGCTTGTGCACGCTTTTGCCTTAATGCGTTGAATACTGAGAATGCTTGGTGTAAAGTACAACGGTTTAGTGAGTGCGGTGAGAGCATCTTGGGTGTTGCGCAACACTGTTGTCCAGAGTGAAAGCAGTTGCACTTCTGGCATCATTGATTCTATACTTGTCGCAACTTATTTTCCCATTATGTCTTTGCTTCTTTGCCGGTGGGGTAAACTTCTTTTCGCCAAACCTCTTTTTGAAGGTTGGTTTATGGACATCAGTTTTGTTCTTCTGAGATTTTTGTCCTTCATTCCAGTCATCATTTAGCAGGGTCGCAACCTGCTCAAAATCGACAAAAGCCAAGAGAGTTATGATTAAGTTGGTACAATACTGCTTAAAATCGACAAAATCTCTTAGAAAAAAACAATCACGCCAATTTTTTTTAGAATTATGGTTAGCCTCTTTTGTAATTACCATTAAAGCAAGAATTTCTGAGCATATGCTAATATAAGATATAGTTATGATTAATGCTTTTCTATACTCTTCATAATTAAAAATTTATAACCACTTGATTCATTGAAAACAGAATGCTCAAACTCACCCATATTTGGATGACATCATAGCACACAGAAAAATTGACTGAAGAATGCAGCTATCACGATTGAAACCAGATCTTGGATTTTTAGAGAGCAATAAGGTTTCACATAGATAGAGAGCGGCAGAACAAACCTGGCAAGGAAAGCTCAAAATGCATTAGAAGGCTGAGATATACATCGTGAATGCCCAGTCTCTATTAATTTTGTTATATAAGTACAACAGATGTACACTTAGGAAAGTTGAGAAATATAAGAATTTTGAAGCTAGAACTTTAGCTAAACTAGCTAAAGCGGGATGACCAGGTCCTGGAAGGACCACCCACCGAAGAAATTGGAAATTGTGTATGATTTTTTGTGATCAATAAACTGGTAGGGGTCTGCCTAACCCCCGCTTGCCTATAAAAAAAAAAGTCTGGCAAAATGATGACATAGCTTGTATTGGCTCACAGTGCATTGGGTCAATCGGGAAATGAGATTTGCTAACTGCACACTCCTGTTCGTTCTACGCATCAAGGTCCATCCATATCTCATCATCCTCTGTAAATTTCTGACTTCTGTTTTTTCCTCCCAAATCTCCTTATTATCAAAAATAAAAAATAAAAAATTGTGGTACATTGGCTTTCGCTTGGCTTGTTTAGCATTCATGCGTGAAATAGTCAAAGCAAAAAGAATCTTAAACGGTCAACCGAGTTGTGAATAGTGTACTGTTTAGCTAACAGTGCAACAAGCATACGTTAGCTTGAAAAAAAGGTAATCAAATTTTTTGGTCAATTACGAGTTTATGACCCGTTAAGAATGGTAAAGCAGCGTCTTTTATTGTATTTTATTTTTTTATAAGCAAACTACCCTAGAGTCGGGGCCAGGTCTTCGTGCCGGGAGCGGTTTATTCGGCTTATAAATTAAAAAAAAACTAAACTACCCTAGAGTAGTGTAACATACAAAGCAGTGAGCTGCTGAACATCAAGTCCCGTATTTCGTGCTGCCTGTTTTACATATTGAACTTGTGACTATCCATAAGTGTTTTTTGTGCGTTTTATTGTTTTGCTTGTGACTTGTCCGTTACCTCAAAAAAAAAAAAAGAAAAATGTGCAAATGGCCATAAGAGCTTCACTTGGTTAGGGGCCAGTTTAGTTTGTAACTTAGCATGAGACAACCACAATTAGAAATGCACATAGAGCATCCTTAGCAGCAAGGTTGAAGATGGGTGTACTCTCAGATGGGCAGGAGCAAGAAGAACATCAAAGCCTTTACCAATTGCAGGTCCCTCAATGTGTAGTGAATGAGGGGCCATTTCATAGCCTGCCTAAAGAAACAAACAAAAAAAAAAGTGAAAGAAAAGCTTTCAAATACTGCACGTGGCAGCAATTATTTGGAGGAGACCTATTTTTATTTTGTGAAGGTGTTGTAGGGTCCTGAAGGTCGAAGCAGGTTATATGTTCCCCCCTGGAACACGCAGGTGTGTGTTCTCGGGTCTGAATGAGCGCCACGTATGTAAGCACGTGGGGCTTGTTTCCCCGTGTGTGTCTGCATCACTTAGCATCGAAGTTTGGTGCATTTGTAAAGACTTAAGTACCCTTTCCTGCCATTAGCGCCATGAAACGATGTTTTGAGTAAAGGACAAAAATGT
>JAHWRB010033235.1:0-10207 GCA_024653005.1 Nuphar advena subsp. advena | reverse complement strand
GGGTTCATCTTAGAACCAAGCTCGTTTAGGCACTAAAACAATACAGGCATGCTAGATGACTTACAGTACAATACAAAAATATAACTTTTTATGCTGCATACACACACATAGATACATGTCCATGCATCATAACATTCTTGATATATGCATAAAACCTTTATGTCATCTGACATTTCAATAATGACATGAAGTAATATTCATAAGGTTTATGGTCATGCCATACACAAGCATACATTTAATGATAGTAGAACACAACAACCACATTTTGATGCTACATACTTTTACATAAATTGTCATATATGATGCAATCATCATAAGAGTTTCATATGACATACATATGAACATCATAAAGAAACATTGCCTACATATACATAGGCATTTCTTTATTATAAATCAAGGTATATATTCATATCATCAAATATGAACATGCATGCCTTATGATCAAAGGCATATGCATAGCTCAATATATATACATATCTCATACGCATTTTCAACATACCATATGCATTCTATAACATACTCATATGCATTTCAACATACTATACACATTCTAATAATATGTTCATATATATTTTTAGTATACTATATACATTTTAATGAATATATAGCATGCTCACATGCATTTTAACTTACTATATGCATTCTAATGAATACATAACATGCTCATATGCATTTTTGATATACTATATGCATTCTAATGAATACATAATATATTCATATGCATTCTAATATACTATATGCATTTTCAACATACTACATGCATTCTAATGAATATATAGCATGCTCATATGCATTTTTAACATACTATTTGCATTTTAATGAATACATAATATGTTCATATGCATTCTAACATACTATATACATTTTACATGATATGCTTATATGCATTTTTAACATATTATATGTATTTTTAACATAGTATATGCATTCTAATGGATACATAATATGTTCATATGCATTCTAACATACTGTATGCATTGTACATAACATACTTATATGCATTTTCAATATACTACATTCATTATAATGAATACATAACATGCTCATGTGAATTTTTAATATAATATATGTACTATAATGAATACATAATATGTCCATATGCACACTAACATACTATATGCATTCTACATGTTACGCTTATATGCATTTTCAATATACTACATGCTAATGAATACATAACATACCCATATGCATTTTTAACATATTATATGCATTTTAATGATTACATAATATGTTCATATGCATTCTAACATACTGTATGTATTCTACATGACATGCCTATATGCATTTTCAATATACTAATGTATTCTAATGAATACCTAACAAACTTACATGCATTTTTAACATACTATATGCATTCTAATGAATACATAATATGTCTATATGCATTCTACATGTCATGCTTATATGCATTTTCAATATACTATATGCATTCTAATGAATACATAACATGCTACATAGGTAAGAAATATTCATAACACATTTATGAACAATATGGATACATTTCAACCTTAAACATGGGTAAAAATCATTCATATAATCATCTATGAGAAATATTGATACATTTCAACCATAAATATAGGTAAAAACCATTTATATAACATCTGTGAACAATATGAATGCATTTCAACCATAAACATATATAAGAATCATTTATATAACATTTATGAACAATATAAATGCATTTCAACCATGAATATTGGTAAGATTCATTCATAAAAATATTTTTTGAACCATACAAATGCATTTCAACCATAAACATAGGTAAAAATTATTCATATAACATCTATGAACAATATAAATGTATTTCAACCATAAACATAGGTAAGAATAATTTACATAACATCTATGAATGATATAAATGCATTTCAACCATATACATTGGTAAGATTCATTCTTAAAAGCATTTTTGAACCATATAAATGCATTTCAACCATAAACATGGGTAAGATTCATATAAAAATATTTTTAAACCATATAAATGCATTTCAACCATAAACATAGGTAAGATTCATTCATAAAACATCTATAAATAATATAAATGCATTTCAAACATAAATATAGGTAAGAATCATTTATATAACATCTGTGAACAATATAAATGCATTTCAACCATAAATATTGGTAAGATTCATTCACAAAAATATTTTTAAACCATACAAATGCATTTCAACTATAAACATAGGTAAGAATTATTCATATAACATCTATGAACAATATAAACGTATTTCAACTATAAACATTGGTAAGAATCATTCACATAACATATATGAATAATATAAATGCATTTCAACCATATACATTGGTAAGATTTATTCATAAAAATATTTTTGAATCATACAAATGTATTTCAACCATAAACATAAGTAAGATTCATATAAAAATATTTTTGAACCATATAAATGCATTTCAACTATAAACATAGGTAAGATCCATTCATAAAACATTTATAAACAATATAAATGCATTTCAAGCATAAACATAGGTAAGAATCATTTGTATAATATCTATGAACAATATAAATGCATTTCAACCATAAACATTTGTAAGATTCATTCATAAAAATATTTTGAACCATATAAATATATTTTATCCATAAACATACATAAGATTCATTCATAAAAATATTTTTAAACCATACAAATGCTTATGAACAATACAAATGCATTTCAACCATAAACATAGGTAAGTTTCATTCATAAAATAGTTTTGAACCATATAGTAGTATTTCAGCCATTAATATTGATTGAAATCCTACTTAGAAACATTTTTGAACCACATAATAGTATTTCATCCATTAACATTGGTAGAAGTCCTACTCAAAAATGTTTTTAAACCACATAGTAGTATTTCAACCATAAATATCAAACATAAAACATTCTACCTTATAAAAACCTATGAGGAAAGTGTTTAGACCCTACATTAAACAGAACACCACAAAGTAAATACCAAAATGTATGGAATCCCCTTCAAACTAACGTACAGAGGAGTCCAAGAGTACCTCTCTCTACACTTTTTGTGATAGGGTTGAGGTTGTCTCCACAATGCTTGAAGGGATCCCAATAACTACCAAGCCAAAACCATTGGGAGAGAAGAAGAGTGGAGGAGGGGAGAAAAGAGAGAGCAAGAGAGAAGAGAAAACCAATTTCAAAAATGGGGGAGGGGGATGCTTGACCCCTCCAACAAAAATCAATTTTCAAGGGGAGAACCCTAGCATTGAGCAAGATAAAGGGCGGTCAGTGGATGATGGGAGATGGGTCAAATCCACCTACATTTACAAGTTCCAAAGAGATTTTTCAAGTTTCACCAAAATAAAAAAGTCTTTATGAAAATAGGCTTTGTAGGGCCTTTTTGAAGAAATTTTTTCGAAAGAGGCAAGGCTCCTTGGGATTTCAAAAAACAGCCTACCTTTTTCAAATCTCTCTTTATTTTATTTTAATTAATTTGTTTCTTTTTTATGTTGACTTGGTCCACCCACCATGGTCGACCTTCCAAGTCAGCCCTACATATGGGTCCAACTTGGATCCAAATCCAATTCAGTCCATTTCAACCCAACTTGGATCCAAACTCAAAAGGACTTGCCATTTGTTTTATTTTTAAATGTTTGTAAAAATTACCCATTACATTAAATTCTAAATTTAATGGATAAATCAAGTGTAATAATCTACTTATTATTAATTAAATATAGTTTATAATTAACTGCTTGTTAATTAGCAACTAAGCACTAATTAATTTTAATTAATAATTAAATTCTCAATATATAATCAAACAAATGCTAATTAATCCTAATTAGCCAGAATAATTATTGAGTCATCCAATTGACCAATATTTTTAGTTAAATATAAATTGAATTTGTCACACATAAATTTTCTTTATATTGATTAAAAATCCCAAAAATTGCAGATCAATATTTTTAGTTAAATATAAATTGAATTTGTCACACATAAATTTTCTTTATATTGATTAAAAATCCAAAAAAATTACAGATCTTATAGTCTCGCTGTTATAGCCTATATCGATGAGTTGATTCTCCCCCGTATAGCGTATAATAGTGACTAGGGATCTCGCTGTTATAGGTTATAACTGTGAGAATAATAACTCATTATAACCTACGTGTAGCCTATAACGGTGATACAGGTATCTCGCCATTATATCCTATCTCACCGTGAAAACAATCTCGATGTTAAAGATTGCCACGCCGCTATTGGTGTTCTCAGTTTCGGAGAGATTCTTCGTTGTTGTTGGTTCACCCTTTAACGATGAGCTATAAATATGGCCATTATTACCTAACAAAGGACATTTCTTTTTAGCAAGAATTATCGTTATTATAGGCCAATAGCAGTAAGAAATAGGGCAATAGCGGCGAGATATATCACTGTTATTGACATACATCCTTGTAGTGAGGATTTTTTCTTTTCATTTGTGTGTGCAAAGAACTTCCTTGTAGGATATATTTATGCAAAATATTGGCGTATATGAAAAAAAGTAAGATATTTATGATTTTGATGGTTTCAATTTCACAAGAAAATTGCACATATATTTATACAAGTTTGTGAAGTACAATTTTAGATTTAAGTGAAAGTTCATAACAAATGTGTGATTCTAAATTTAAGTGAAAGTTAAACCTAACCAATGAACAATACAATTTTATCACAATAAGACCTCATTTGGCAATTGCAAAAGGTAAAAGGATCCTGCCGATGTCAAATATTTGTAATTTTAGACATCGAAAGAATATAAAAAATTGTCATGTCTTTAGAAAATCATGTCAAATCAACCATACAGTATGATCATTTTCCGCATCAAATAACCAATGTTCATAGCATTTTTACTGACCCTCTTGCAACAAACTAACCATTTTAAGAAATTCAAAGAACTATTCTTTAATCGTTAACTTGCAAATCAAGCTGCATTTCAACAGCGGTCATCAGATGAACTTTTTTCAGTCTCAGCCTAATTGTAGCAAGAACTTGAGCACATCTCTAACAATAAATTAAAAAACAAGAAATATAATAGTATTTACTAGGCAACTCATCGACTTGAATAATAGAGAGAATTGATGTTCCAGTATGCTGTACACTCATTAGTTAAGCCTCTAAAATTCATTCCTTAGAGGCTCCATGAATTCGCAAGTCTGCCCAACTCGGCTAGCTTCCTTTTAAGCAGCTGTAAGAATCGTTGCAAGTTGACCTGAATCAGTGGATTCGTACCTACAAGGGGTCAATTTGGTTTAATATTTTATATTATTTTTAACCTTTTAAAATTATTTCTAATGTCTTATTGTTTTTCAATTCTTTCAAGGACATGTATCATATTCTGGAAAAAAATTGACCAATTCTGATCGATTAGGCTTCTTTTTAAAATTGATTCAGGCCCAAAACCTATTCTGACAACGTTGTTTTTAAGAGCTGATGCTAGTGCACCTTGGCCTATTTTGACAAGGATGGGATAAGCCAACACAATTCACACCAATGTTGTCACTTGTCAGAATCGGATTCTGAACAGAATTGGATCGAATAAGTTTGGATCAGATTATTTTAAGATTTGTTCTAAGAAAACAAAAAATCATAAAAAAATAAGAAATAAAAATCTTCAACAGAAATAAAGTATAAGACATAATAGCAATGAAACATTCAAGTACATAGTTAATACTTAGACATAATAGCAAAACAAATATTACAATTATGACTATTTAAAAAAGAAAAAAAAACTGATTCAGGCTGATTTTAAATAAATCAGTTGAGTACTGAATTGAGGACGGTTTTATCCGGTTTTAACAGCTTTGATTCACTATTTGAACATGGAAGGATAAAGGGAAATACCAGTTGGAAGTTTCCAGGTTTTTATCACATGAACCACATCTGAAGAGTTGACAAGAACGATGGTTAAGTGTGGAAGCACCCATGAGAAGAACTAAGGGAACCCAAAATTGCCTAAAAGCCAGAATTATGATCCAAAGGATAAACAACACACGATTCCGTGAGAGATCTACAATAGATATACATATTGACAGATCAGAAGAATCAAACAGAATTAGGAAACAAGAAACTGCATGTAGATCTTATGCATCATTTCCTTCTTGATCTGCATGAAACCTGGCATAGGAACTCCAAAGCAAGATTTTACGGTGAGGCACTCCTTTAGTTGCCTTCTTGACCAGCCTCCTGCAAATCCCTACGTCCTGAAACATAGGGACATAGCACATATTTACAGAATCAAACTGGAAATGTTGACACATGATTTACATAAGCTTGAAATATCAACACAAGCAGAGAATATAGTGAGAACCTCGTTTGCAACACCATATCCGCTTGAAATACACAGCAAACGGGGTTTCTGGAACAGGTATAAGTTTACCAAGAAATGCCAGAGGCCAGCTGCACTCACAAGGCAGCAACGTTAGTTCTCAAAGCCTGATATATGATAAAATTAGAAATCAGTAGTTAGAATTTCTATTCCTTTCATAAAGACCATAGGAAATGTGCACACAATGAAGAAATGGCAAAACTGCATGTTGGAGATGGAGGCCAAAAACAAAATAAGCAAGTAAATCTGGTCACGTACAACAAATTTTGGTTTTGCATCTGTATAAGAGCAAAACTTACAAGAAAAAACACGCATGATCAGGAACATCTGTCTACTTATGGGCGCCCCACATAACTCCATGTACATTTTTGTTGCATTAAAGCAAAAAGAATCAAAAAAATCAAAAGCACTGACTTCCCCAACATCAGTTGAATTATCTATCATTTAAAGCAACATAACTCAATGCAGTTCTCACGAACTTCCACAATAAAGGAAAACAACCTTCTCTGAGACTTCAGAGAAATCTGGGTCCATTGGAATTCCATTATCTCTTCATATAGCAGTAGGACAGAGCTCATGACAACTATTGCAGATGAGCAAACAGGTAGTTTTGGCAGTGTTCGAGAATTTCATTATGCAATGCATGTTGTGTTGCATCTTGTTTTTATAACAGACGTTTGGAGTAAATTGAAAAGTTGGACACATATCCATGAGAATAACTGAGAATCTGTGGTAAATGATCAAAATAAAAAATTAGTTGGTTCGCTGACAACCATCTACCATACAAAAATATAATCACCAACCTCATGAAACCAAGAGCCATGGACGCAAGCCACAACTGCCAAGTCAACTTGACAGTGGAAGCAAATTTCCCAAGGAATTCTACGATCAAAACCTACAAGAAATTCTGCTGCGGTGAGAAAAATAGAAAATACAAACATGGAAACATATGAAACAAAAAATCCCACAAATACTTGCCTGAAAAATAACAGTAATCACAATTATCCCCATGAACAGGTGGTTTCTTGCGATTCCAGAAAAGACGTTCAGCTCTTCAGGTTTCCGACAATTGAACTCATTGAACACCTGTAATACACAAAGCTTGCTAACTTTACCAGAGAATTGCTCAACGAACTTGAAAACAGGTGAAGTTCTGCATATAATTGAAGGCAAACACACTTCGAGATTCATGATTAATGCCAAACAAAATGTTGGTTGATACGCCTATCAGTGTTTCATGCATAGAATGCTATGCTAAATAATGTCTTTTTTGTTTAAAATGATTCAATAGGGAATGTGAAAGAGGTCATGCCCAAGTTTCTCATTCTCACCACCTACACAAACATGAGCACAGAAGCAAGTTTAGACATGCCAAAACAGAACCAAGTTTAAACATGACCAACTACAACAAACCCAAGTTTTATTATAACATCAGGAAGTGGCTGAAGTTTAGGTATTCAGTGGATATCAACATCTTTACCAAATTTCGTGCTCCAAACAAACTATGACCATGGTGGCTCTTTTACTAATTGTCACCACAAAAGAGAAAAAGAATGCACATTAAAATATAACTTTCCCCAACATACAACTAACAAATGCACTCTTTTGAAAATCACATTGCTCCCTCTGATGAAAAATAATATATGGAAGCAGTGGCATTTCAAATTTTGTTGACAGCAAAAAGCTGTGAGTGCCTGTGTTTGTGTTTGTTGAGTTAATCATAACTCATGAAAGAATAAGTTGCCACTTGCTAATTATTCAACACTTTCAGCCACATTGGTGCTCCTGTTTCATGTTTGAGAAAACACTTTTGTCATGCACTAATCGGACATTCATAGGAACAATTATTTTAGAGATACCAGTATGGATAGGAAATGAGACGAGCAGCTCGCTGTTCGGAACAGAAATTGAGCTTGGCAAGCCAAGCTACGAGCCAGCTCGTTAATTAAATGAGCCGAGCACGAACATCGCACGCTCGGCTCAACTCATTTTGCATATTATATATTTAGATATTTTATACATATATATATATATTATATATTATATATTATCAAGCTTTAAAAAAAAATAAGCCAACTCTTGATCGGCTCATAATGAGCTCAGGTTTGGCTCAGCTCGTGAGCCAAGCTCGACCAGGGGTGCACCCTTAACAAGCCGAGACCAAACTTGGCTCGTTTACCATCCCTAGACACCAGTAGGAGCAAACATTAGAAGTACGGGATGAACACATATTGTTAGAGGCTCTAAGAAGGACGATTTTGGAGCATTGTGCAACTTTGCTTGTGCAAACCTCCGAGTTTCTACACATATTGTTAACATATGTGTGATGATCATGATTAAACTTCTGCATGTCGAGTTAAACTTTCCACGCATAAGGGAAAAAGTCAGACAGCTTAGGCAGATGATTAGTTGAATATCATTTTGCTAGTGGATAGCAGATTTGTAATTTCTGATGGCTAAGTGGCATAAATCTTCTGTTACAATATGTTTTATTTCTTTGTTAGTACTTTTCTTATTCCATTGCTTAAGCAAAATTAAGTAATAAGACCTGAACCCTAGGTCATGATCATGGAATTCTGAGAGTGCAATTTAAATCTGTGTGCTACTTGGCAATTTACAACTTGAATGTCTTAGCCAAAAATTGCACCTACTTGAACCTAGATGACCGAATTAGACCAGAACCATATATAGTTCCACGTTATTTTTTGACATCCACAAGATTAAACTCGTAGCTATAAGTCACATCAACAACTCGATCAAAAGCTACAGAAGGTCATGCAACCCCCTCAAAATCATCTCAAGTCATCTTGTGTCTACTCATTTTTAGTACAGATATGGGTCATATCAGTTTGGGTAATACCAGATCTTTTTATCAAATCTTCTAATGTCACCTGAGTCGGTGTTTAAGGAGCCAGGCAAGTCCAGATGCAGCAACAGGTAATACTGAATGTGGATGCTCTTCCTCAGACTTTTGAGAAAAAGGAGGCACTTATCCATTATGTGACGGCACAATAAGAATGACTGTGCATGAGTATTCCAAAGAACAGTACAGTTTCTGCATTAACTGTTTATTAACTTGTGAATATTATGTGGCAGCACACAACTGCATAAAAATGTTATTCATCATGTGATAGTACAAATGCAATAAGAATAATCAACCGTGCCAGTAAATCAGATAAAGCATATGATACATATCAATATGAGAGTCAATTAACTTACTTGGCACATAACAAATGCGTTAAAGATAAAGGTATTCTTCACATTGTCAGCATCAGTACTCGACTTATTCGTAAGGTGCAATATGTGTATACCAGCAAAGTTGAAAACAAGGAGGACTGTTACTTGATACAGTGCCTGAAAATCCCACATCAATAATCACAACCAACATATAAGAAAATAAAACTATTTGAGCCCTCGGGCCTCCATAAATACAAGTTCACATACTTGGATGATGATGTTTCTCCACATAACATTGGTAACAAGAGGATCCCTGAGAAAAAGATATCCACAATATAGGATTACACAAGTAATTGTGGATGTCTTTGATAGATCCAAAAACAAAACAATGGAACTATTATGATTATTCTAACTATTTAAGCTAAGTTAATAACTGTGAATAAATCAATGAATAATGAACCAATCAGTCAAAGACAAGTTTTGTCACCTTCTACCAACTGGGTCTCTGTGCATAAGTTCATCCGTAGGTGGTTCAGTAGCCAATGCAAGTGCCCCAAGAGTATCCATTATGAGATTAACCCACAGAAGCTGTAGATAAATTTTTTCTAAGAAAATCATAAAACAACCAACCAACATGAATAAATCGGCAAAATCAAAACCTGCACAGCCTTTAAAGGCACATTCCCCACAGAAATTGCAGCAACCACATTTATTACAAGAGCTG
>JAHWRB010033135.1:0-10575 GCA_024653005.1 Nuphar advena subsp. advena | reverse complement strand
GTTGGATCAAATATAAAAATGATTGTCAAGTTCAAAGAAGCAATGATGAAAGAATATGATGCAGACCAAATTGTGGCAGACCCAGATCCAAATTTTGAAGGATCAAATCCAAATTACCAAATGCTTGAACTTATGGGACCCACTCATGGGATGCCCCCTTCTGAAATAGAGCTTGAGGACTTAGTGAGACCCACACCAAGGGCACCCCACCTATTTCTGGAGAGGACCAATTTTAGAGAAAAAGACTCCTTATTTAGTTTGGTCCTAGTAGGCTTAACCAACAATAGCCCAATCTATTTGGGTTTAACTAGAATTACTCTAAGCATATTTAGGTTTTAACTAGATTTAGGTTTTTATTTAATATTTGCTTATGAATTTGTGTAAGACATTATATGCCCTCTTTGGCCTATCTATAGAGGCCTTGTTCCCCTTTGAAGATGAAGAAATAAAAAGAAATTAGAAATTCTCTCTCTCTAGTTCACGAGTTTCTCTCCCCTGACTCATCTCTCTCTTAAGGGCTAGACCCTCTCTTACCTTGGTGTGTTGTTCCTTCGCGGGTCCAACTCACTAACTTTGGTGTATTGATCCCTAGTGGGTCTACTCACTACAGTGTACCAAGGTTATAGCCAAGGCCTACCTCAATCCGGCATGCTCAACTCTGAGTCCCTAGCTATCTCGCCTTTTTCAAGCTGATCCTATAAAGCTCCTGACCTTCTCTAGCTGAATCAACCTCTGTAGTAGACCCCAACCAAGACAACCTAAGCTCATTAAGTCATCCAAGCCTCTCCCTTAGCCCATTTCTAAGTTAGAATCCGCCTAACCCTATTCTGCCCAACATGAATTTTGACATACCCTAAAAAGTTGTTAGACTTCTAAAATTTGCTTGGCTCCATCTGCAAGGAGTCTAAGTCTAAAATTTTGACTCGGTACACCTGAGTGTCTAGTATCATCCCTCTAAATATCAAGATTTATAGAGATCCCATCACTGCGATCTCTATTTTTTATTCGGGTCTACCAGATCTAAAACCCAGTCTCCCCTAAAGAAACCTAAAAAACCCATTACTTGTTCAAGTCAGTTCTCTCTGGATATTAGTCCTTTGACCTTCATTTTTGGTTAGAAGCTAGTATTAGGTGTATAGATTGATTTCTCAAATTTTGAGATTTTTTTGTGATGTCGTTTGAGCATTCTAATTTTTCTACCAAACCCTGTCAGAAAACCAAACCCTGCCTACCCAAGTTTGACTTTTTTATTTAACCCTTGACCAAACTACCTAACCCAAAAGTCTGAACCTAGGTCCAAACACATATTAGAATATGAGATAACAAATAAGAAACTTATAAAATAGTTTCTCGGAATCCAAGTCAAACAAAAAGATGGAGAAATTTTCATTTCTCAAGAAAAATATCTTGAAGATTTGTTGAAAAGATTCAACATGGTAAATTGCAAGACAATGAGCACCCCAATGGTTGTAAATGAGAGTTATAAAAAAATGATGGGGCCAAAAAGGTGGACGTGTCAAAGCCTGGTCGGGTCATTGATCTACCTTACTAATACAAGACATGAAATCACAAATGTTGTTAGTCTTGTATCTTGGTTCATGAGTGAACGAAGCAAATTTCATCTTTTAGCAGCAAAAAACAATTGAAGTATTTGCATGGCACAAAAAGTTTTGGAATCAAGTATATTGCCGAGAACAACATAAAACTGGTTGGTTATAACGATAGTAATTGGGTAGGATCAACTCAAGCTATTTCTTTGACTGGACAAAAGTGATATCTTGATCTTCAAAGAAGAATATTGTTGCATTGTCTGAAGCGGATTATATCATTGTCACTACCACAACAGGTAAAGTTGTCAGGCTAAGAAGAATTCTTTTGGACTTGTAGCAGAAGCACAAAAGACCAACCATCATCAATTATGACAAGTCTGTTGCAGTGATGTGATGATGAAGAATCCAGTCTTTCACAATCAATCCAAACACATTGAGATTCATCACCATTTCATCAGAGAATTGGTTGAGAAATGAAAGATTCTGCTAAAGTTTGTGCCAAGCAATAAACAAGCTACATATATGTTCACCAAGCCATTGGCCTCGATAAGTTTAAAATTTTCGTATCCACTTTGAGAATTACAAATTAAGGGGAATGTTAAAATTGTAATATGTAATTGGATTTGGACCTTATTTTGGGTCCAAAATCCAAATCAATAGGGTCATGTAAGTCGGCAATCCATATGCCAAAAGTAGAGAAGTCAACAAAGGGGGCCTCTCCTATTGCTTATCCTTATTCTAAAATTGGATGAGGGGTTGTTTGGTTCTCAATAGGGATCCCTTGGAATATTGTTCCCCGTACCAAAAATAGCATGGGATGTCTCTATCTTCTCAGTCCCTTGAGTTCTATATAAACCCCCTTATACCATGGGTTTTTAGTATCTCATTCTAAAATGAAGTGAATTTCTTTTGGAGTTCAAATGAGTGTGATTGTACCTTTCCAACGTGAGTGCCTCCTTGGCCTCTTTACTTGTGTGAGAGAGTTTAAGCATTGTGTTCTTAAGTGTATGAGTGTGCACTCGAGTCCCTTCCTCACTTCTTCTCTCTTTTCCTATTGGTCATACCCAGTTCTGCTATGTTTATTGGGTTTGGCACCTTTCCTACATTACACTAATGTCAAAAAACTAACATCCTTAAGAGTCGAACCATATTACCGTTGTGTGATCTGTGTGTGACTCTTTTCTCTAGATACCTTTGCAAAGATAAAGGCAATGCTCTCCACATATTTCTCCTCTGAAGTTTAGTGGGGAAATATCCATAACCTAAGTTTGATCTGGTTCGTTTATTACACCTACAATATGGTGCCCCATCAATCCCAAAAGTATGAAACCCTACCCTTAGGTCTCGAAAACCAACACCGATCTTCCATTATTCATGGTTATGTTGTTTTGACACTATTCATGTGTTGAATATGCCGTCAGGGGAAGTGGGTCATGGCTCCTACCATGAGTTTGGCAGGGAATTAGGTTCTAGTTAGGTAGTGTCAAGCCAACCATGCAATTTGAGTGGCTTCATGGCTTCTTAGGCATCTGAATGTGGTTCCATTGAGTTGATGGAATTCAACGAATCAATGTCACCCTATTGAGTTTTTGCAAGCTCTATTGATATACTTAACTGAGCCATGTATGGGTGTGACCATCTTTGGTTTGTCCATTGCATATTGAAACCATTTGAAATTGTGTAAGAATGAGTTGTGGATTGATAAGTGTGTTAAAAATGGTAATTTATAATTGGATCTAGACCTTGTTTTAAGTCCAAAATCCAAATCAATTGTGTTATGTAAGCCAGTTGTCCATATGCCAAAAATAAAGAAGTCGGCAAAGGGCACCTCTATCCTTATTCTAAAATTGGATGAAGGGCTATTAGTTCTCAATAAGGGTACCTTGGGATATTATGCCCCATACCAAAAATAGCATGGGATGTCCCTATCTTCTCAGCCAATTGAGTCTTATATAAGCCCCCTTGTACCATGGATTTTTATAATTGACCGATGCACTATAGTTCACAAAAATAGTCAACCGATAATAGCCAAAGTAAAAAATGGCTGCAAACAAAGTCTTTCCTTTGATTATGACTCCATGTGTAGGATAGCCGTTGAAAGCTAAAAATTTAGATGAATCAAATCTTTGGTATTTAATATTTGGTCACTTAAATTATGATTGCCTGAAATTGTTAAAACAAAAAAATATGGTGATTGATCTTCCTTATATCATTGGAGAGAAAAAAAATATGCGAAGGATGTATCTATAAAAAATTTCATAGATTACCATTTCTAAACTCATCTTAAAAAGCACGCATGGATTTCTATGGACCGACTCAAACTGAATCTTATAATGGAATGAAATGTTTTCTACTTTTTGTAGACGACTACAGCAGAATGATGTGACTTTATTTCCTTCATTGCATTATCCATTTTTAAAGAATTTAAAGCTTGTGTGGAGAAAAATAACGGTTACAAGCTGAAAAGGCTAAGAACATATAGTGGAAGATAATTTACATCTAATGAATTATGGAATAATTCATTTGATTCAAGCCTATTAATATTAACCTAAAAGCCTTTGAAAGACTTATAATTCATCTACAATTGTGATGCCGCATTCTGGGATGTCTTCATTATTACTCTTTCTTTGTATTTGAGACATTTTGGACAATCCCAATAAGATCTACAACGAATGATCAAAAGAACTAATAAATAAAATTATAAAGTAGTTTACACTAAACTTGGATAAAACCAGCAGTACCTATAAGTTCTTTCCCATTGACATGCACCTAATTGATCTATATGTTAACAAAGTTGAATTTCATCTCTGGTATACAAGCTCTTTCACCAATCACTTCTTCAACTTCCCAGTTTTCATTCAATGTATTTCCATAATCATTTGGCAATGTTTTGAACCTGTCTTGTGGTAAGTCTAAGCACCCATCAAGATATATATTAGACTTTCCCTAGCTCAAAGTTAGAATAGAATTCTTTTGCAGCTCCATTGAACATGGTTGTCCGTATCTGAGTGCCCTGTAACATTATTCTAAGTGAAACTGGAAGTTAATTCACCTGCAGTATCCAACACCATTTTGATTAAGAAAGTGCATTAAAATGATTCTCCTACAATTCATTGGAAAAAGGAAAATGTTTAAAATGCAACTTGTTAGCTTGCAAAACCAGTCAACTAGTACAAAAATGCCACAGTGCAACTGTATAAAGACTACCACAACCCAACTCAGGAAGTAGATGACTTGAATTAAGTCCAACACAAGTTTGCTTTAAAAACTCAACAGTAGAAACAACAAACAAGTCATAGCCTAGTCAAAGCAAATCCTGAAATTTGATGAATCACTGCAAGAGTCTAGCCAATGTGTCTGGCATTCTAGATGAGTTGATGAGTTGGGATTCATGTCACATGGATACTACATTTTGACTACCCTTCTTATCCCTTTATATACAGGTCATATTGGAAACTTCATCAGAATGGTTGTACCAATGTATCTACATCCATATCAATGTGATACAGGTTGTGATAACTCTATATCATAAAAAGATGGTTCATCCCATTTTACAAATGGGAGGAGGGATGTTGTAACTCAGTTGGTAACTGAAATCAGCACAATTCAAGCACACAATTTGAGTTGAATGAACCAAGATAGCACTGTAGTGATTATCATCATAAGCTGATGTCTACAAGTGAGGCAATATAAAGCGCTTAGCATAGAAACCCAAGGCCTCATGAGAGCTTAACTGCCATTCCAATCTAAATATCATAATAAGCACCACATCAGGAACCAATGAAAACATGACCATTTTCTTAAAGAGAATGCTTCATTCTAGCTCTTGCATCTTCATCTGTCTACTCCAAATTGAACACATTTCCTTCACCTCTCACGTTTTTGTACAGCCTCATGTTGCCTTCATTTGTGACTTGGACCTTTATTGTTCAGTTCCCTTGATAGGGATTCAATGATACTGGAGGGTAGATAAACTCCTCTCTTCATGGCCATTCAAGCAACAGGAGCAGCACTACAGATTCATGTCATGGAAAGAAACCAAAATCAAACTCGAAAAAAGCTAAAAGAGTGGGAGCTCTATTCAGGATATGTGTGACAGTGTTTACAGCTTCGGCCTAAAAATTGTTTGGGAGATTCTTTCCTTTCATCATACTTCTTACCATTTCGACAATAGTGTGGTTCATGTGCTCTATAACACCATTTTGTTGTGTTGTTTTTGCTGTGCTTAGCTGCCTCTTCATGTCGTGCTTCATAGGCACAACTTGTACTAGTTCCAACTTTTAAATTGGTCTAAAAAGTCTAGTTGAATTGAACTCAGGCTGGAATAGGTGTAGTCTGTCAAGTTCTTTCTGGAGAGATTTGATTTAGACTTGGTTCTAGATTGGTTAAATCTCATAGGGTGGGTCCACTTGTTGAAAATTTCAGTAATTCTATTTGGTTCTTTTTCTTGGGCAAGCTTAGCAATAACAAGCTTGATTCCCACTTGAGAATCAGTTGGAACTTGTATTATTTAGACCAAGTGTTGGTTGATTTTGGAAAAAATGCTGCAATCAAGCCTTGCAAACCTATGCATTTGCAATGACCCTTCTGATTATTGGGGGGAGGTGTAAAAGTTCAGATCTGGCTAGGATGTTTTTGCAAGCAAGGACACATAGAAAACCAAAATTTTATAGTGATGTGGTCAGTGTGACCTACGTTCATTCCCTCTCTTACACGACATAGAGGAGGGGTCCTTCCTTTTTATATATATTCTCAAAAGATTCACAATAAACACTCTTGATTACAAACTTGTTTTAATACAACCTCAATGAGATTCTTCCTCTCTACAATATTAGTCTCCTTGTGAGGATGGTTTCCTTGGAGGGAAGGACTACCAAGATGAGGACTCTCCATTCCAACGTGTGAGGCATTCTGTGGAGAGTCCACTTTAACATGTAGACCAACAGGGAGAGGGACTCTTGTTGGGTCTGGATCTGGGCCCTTTGGCACATAAGCCGAGTTGCTTGGCTTAGTATTCTCTCTAATCTGGCATAAGACATGAGGCTTGAAGCCAAGCTATGGGATAGACCTGTTGGAATTTAAAGCTAAGATCCAAGATTGATAGTGCAACTCAACCTGTCTAGCTATCTTATTCCAAACCCTGACATGATGCTTGACTTCGCCTATAAAAGTTATTCATACTTAGATGCTTTGCAGTTGTTTAGTTATTTCTTACTCGAATGTAAGGTAGTGGCTAGAAGAGGACCGTTGAGAGACCATCCCAATGGTCACTATCTCTTCCAGATTGTTATAATTGTTCATACATGTAACAATTAATGATAAACATAATTAAATTAAATTAATAAGATAATTAACTTACACTAATATAAATATCAAGAGATGTATCTTTTGGGCTGAAGGGATTTCTTTCAGGGATGTGTCCCAAAATCAACCCCTTATAGGTTTACAAAAAGGGCTCTTTGGAGCCAGAATTGTAATGAGAAAATCATATGTAAAACAAGATAGTGCAAAGACATTGAGTTATCTGGGTTTACAAAGAATTACTGCATAGTATAAGAGGGTTGTGAAAGACTGACCATCCTTGGCGATTTCGAGCATAACTGCGCACGCTTCAATCCACCTAATATGCACTTCCGCATAACAAGTCCCTAGCAATTCTAAGCATAATTGCGCACAATTCAAAGCGAAGTTTGACGGATCCCTGTCGATGCTTGAAGCGGTCTGTATGCGTGAGTGTTGACACAGGAAACAATATAATCAACCTCAACAAAAATCAATTGAAGAATTTAATTTGTGAAAAGAGGTCAATCGAATATATATTCTGTTCAAAGAAATCCAAAGATTTTTCTTGAAATATATATTGGAAAATATATATAAAAAAGTAAAGGGAAAATAAGAGGGTTCGATCTTACTGATTTCACGGAATCAACCGTCAACACCATTCGGTGTCCGATGCCAAAAAAAGAAATGATGAGACCATTTCCTCCTTTAGCCGAATTGTCGATATGTCAATTTGTCCCTCAGATTTGAACAATGGGCACTATACAGGAAGGTCGTCCTTTTTTTATGATGGATGTTAGGGGAGGAACCTTGGTGTGATTATTGTCTGAAGGGTTCAAATGAATCACACTTATTTGAGGGGACTCTCTTAAAATTTCTTGGTTTTCCCATAGAATGTGTCTTGTACTCCCATCCCTCCTTGGTAGTAGATTTGGGGAACTAGGGACATTGGGCTGGAGAAATTATTGCATGTGAGGACTCGTGGGGCACAGATTACCACATTGTCAGATGGTCCTTGTTTCATACATTTTTCTAGGAACCGGTTTTTTCTCATTTCACATGACTGAATTGCTCCTTTTGTGGTGCTATCATTGTTGCTCGACTCTAGCTTTTCTTCATTCACCAGCAGCTCTCCACTGTTTATGTTGTCTTGGATGATGTGCTTTAGGATAAAGCAGTCCTCAGTGTCATGGCCCACAACTCTATGATATCTACAGTATTTGGTTGTGTCTTTGCCATTCATCTGTGGTGGATCTGACACCTCAGGTAACTTGACTAGGTCGTCCTGTAATAATAGATCCAGGACCTATGACTGAGGCTGCTCAAACTTGGAGAATGTTCGGTCTCTAGTCCACTTGGGATTGCCTCCATATTTGTTCTCATTTAGCTTCTGTGAAGAGGTTTTCTGCCCTCAGTTGCTTTGCTTCTGTAGGGTCCATCTTGAGGCTCGAACATTGACGTGACCCTTAGACAAATCTGACTTCTTGTAGACATTGTTGTCCACGTTGCTCTTTAAGAATCTGTCATACATTCCCCTTTTGATGCCTACCTCAAAGCAAAATCAATGTTTCAAAAAGTTTTTATGCTTGTAGTTGCCAAGCTAAAAAAGGAAACTTAGTAGGAAGAAGAAACTAGAAAACCCAATTCAAGAAAAAAACATAAAAGGATAGCATATCTAACAACCATATTGAGCCAAGGATCAAATTAGGCCTAGAGTTGATATACTAATGTGACACATCTTGAATCAGCATTACCCAAGTAAGTCAAAATCTTCCAACTCTCAATCATGCTTGATCAAGTTGATGAAGGAAACTCACGAGAGTCCACATGACAACCATAAGCAAAACCAGTCATGTGACTTTAAATTGACGAGGATCAGAATAAGATTTGGCTTCCCATATAGCAGTTTATGTTTGTTTTATTCTTATCTAGTTCATCTCATAGTCACCTATATCACTTATATTGTTCAAGGTAATTTCTTGCCGATGTTTTTTTTTTTAAAAGTGGGTTTTTCAAGAAAATATTGGATGTTTTAAATTTAAAATAATAATAATAATGATCTTTGCCCACAACACTTTTGATAGGATGAGCATTTGAAAGTGTTTGTTGTATGTGTGGCACCCTGATATCGTTTGTAACATAAGAAAATAATAAGTTTTTGAATTATTTTTTTCAAAAATGTAAAGAAACAAAGTTTTAAAGGGTTCTAGAATATAAAAAAAACAACAAAATAGAAAAAGTTGGCCTTAAAATATTAAAATCAAAGTTTTCTTTCAAACATATTGCAAAATATCATGATAAAATCATGATATTTTAAAAATATCACAATATAATACCAATACTATAAGCATACTTTAAAATGCCAAAATTATTGCAATATTTTTCAAAATATTGGCATATTGGTGTCTATGGTTAATCTGCAGTGCAACCAATAATATGCTCTGCTTGCACATTGAAATCAGAAACTCATGCCTCACCACTTGAATCAGTTACTTTCACCACCATTATATATATGCAAGCAACATTCAAGCACTTCATATTCTTAGAATGTTTGAAGTGTGCTTACTTTTCTATCTTGAAACTTCGTTGAAGGATAATGGTGAGAAGATGTATCAAAGTAAATTGGAGGCTAAATGGTGTTGCGGTTCGGGGGCTCGTGCCCAGAATCATAGTAGAGTGGATCCAATACTGATGTGATTAGGGAACTCATACAAACAAAATAAACCCAGCAAAAAATAAATCATGCACAAGAAATACAGATTTTACGTGTTTTGACAAAACCACCTACATCTAGGAAGAGAGTACAAAGCTTTTATTAAGGAGAAATCAGTTACCAATACAATACAAAAGACAATAAACAAAACCACAAATAGGTACAATTGCATCTATCATTGGACCTACTAAGAAAAGACCGGCATATCCTTCTCTATCACTCCTTCAACCACTTCTCTTAAACCCTAAAGAGAAGCCCAAGCCCTAAGAGTCATTACAAGAGAGCCAAATCCCTCTCTCCTTCTCCACACACCAAGAAAGACGAAGAAGAAACCCTAAAAGAGCAACCGACTCTCTCTCCTTTTCAACACACCAAAAGAGAGAATCACCTCTCTTTTACAAAACCCAAGAGCCCAAGAGAGAGCCTACATGACATCATTCAAGTCTCTCATCCCCTCCAAGAAATAATCTTCCGCTCTTAAGCAATGTTGTGGTCCTGAATTGGCCTATATCAGCCGATACATATCGTATTGGTAGAAAATCGATACGATACTAACCTGAATCGGTTATTTTTTAATAAATATAAAAATATTTTTAAAAAAATAATATTATTTTAAAATTATTTTAGTGGTTTTAACACGTGTCAAGTTTTGATTAACATAATATTTTTAATTATTTTTTAGCGAATTCAAAATTATTCACTTGAGAATCGTTACCGGCCAAAGAATCAAGATCTTACATTCATCATATCCACCCCACTTGGAAACCAATCAGGTGGTTTATCTTTCCAGATGGAACATCTATTAATGGTAGCTAGATTAGCAACAGATTTAGCTGTGATATTACAAGATTTGTCCAATCGAACAATAATAAGCCTCTTGAACCAATGAAGGGCTAATAACAATTCACTGTTTACTAGAACAAGTCTGACCGACCTTAGAAGTGTTGATTTAAGCAGCTAATGTTGGGTAAGAAGAGATGAAAAAAATAATTCAAAGAAGAAAACAATTTGGGGACCACTCCTCTTATGGAG
>JAHWRB010030906.1:0-11214 GCA_024653005.1 Nuphar advena subsp. advena | reverse complement strand
AAATTCTTTGAAATTTATTCATTAGTCTATTAGCTAAAACATTAAGAGTACAGCATAGAAATTGCTGTCTGCATCGTTCACCTAACAACTAACCAGAAATAGCACCATCATTCACCCTTCCAAACACTGTCAATGCTAAACTTACAAAGTCCAATTCACAAAAAAGGCAACCAACAAAAATAATGATAATTATAGTAATACGGTACTTATAATATAATAAATTTGGTGTAAATCCTGGAATTTTTCAACAAATTATGCTCATCAATTATCTTTTCCTGAGGCGGAAAAAAGAGAAAGACATAGTACATTCAAGAAACTACCTTATGGCAGCTCGAATCATCAAATGGCCAACAAGAACATAACTACTTATCTAGTCATTGCCACGTTTTAGCATTTCCCGTCTATGATTCAACAAGAAACTAACATAAGCATTTAAGCCTAGCCCTTCCATACGCTTTTTAATAGCACTAGCAAAAACACATCTCCTTCTGACAATTTAACCCATTCATTATCTTCATCGCAAGAAAAGAGTTTCACCTCAACATATCTACAAGGAAAAACCTGGACCCTAAATTCAACGTTCTTCAAGACAAATTACCCAACTAGACATCATGGGATATAATCCAGTAAAACCAGCGAGTGCCCATTAAAACCAACGAGTGCCCATTAACTCTTTGATCACTTCATTCACTATCTTCCGTCTCATTCGGCATCATTCCCATGATTCAAAACACCAACAATTATGCAATTATTCACCACGGCATACAATCCAGTCAATCCAACGACTACCCATTAACTCTTTTGATCGTTGACACAACATTCACTATTCAACGCCTCATTCAACATCCAACCCATGATTTAAAACCCCCACAAACTATCCAATTAAGCATCATGGGGTACAATCCAGTAAAAACAACGACCACCCATTAACTCCTTCAACCATTAACACAACATTCACTACTCGCCACTAATTCAGCATCGTACCCATGATTCAAAACCGCCACCAGATGCCAGCATTCGAATGGAGTGCCTCAATTCAGCATTCAGAGAGAAAATCACGGCCCAAAAGATGGACACCCAATAAGCAGGAAGGAACGAGTGAAGGGAATTGCTCACCCAACTTTGACGCCCAGAGCGAGAGCGGCCCTCATACGGGGCTTGGAGTTGATGCGGACGTAGTAGTGGAGGCCGTTGTCCAGCCGCCCGTAGTCAACACCGACGGGGTCCTGGGAGAGGACGTCGTCCATGGAAACGTTGAGGAGCTTGAGGGACCTGAACCCATGCCTGCGCTTGATGGAAGGGCCCTCCGACGGCAGCAAATCCATTGCCCGCTTCGATCGAGAAATGAGACTCTCTCTCTCTATCGCTCGCTAAGAAGAAGAAGGAATAATGAAGAAACGGTTTCAGTCTCTTCTCTTTTGTTTCTAGGTGCTCTGCACCTGTTTTCTTTTTCGTTTTTTTTCCTTTTTCTCCACTTGTTTCTTTTTGCCTGATATTTGGGGAAATTATATCGACCTTCGCTTAAATTTGAAAAATAAGATCTAAGAGCTACTCCTGCAACGTGTATAGTTGTAATTTTCTCCCTTTGCTTTCCTACAGTTGGCAGCACAGGATATGAGAACTTGACTTCATAGTTTTATTCAGAAATCCTAGTGTGGCCCTATCTAATGTGCCACAGCCCTTTTTTTCTTTTACATGCCAGCAGGCCTAAAGATGAAAATGGTTTGTATTTGGATCCAAATTTTCTTTGAGGGAGATTTGGATCCAAATTTTATCTGGAAGTAAGCTAGTTATGTTTTACACTGCTTGATCCACGCTTAGATTTGGTTTTAGTTCGAGGATTCGACACCTTTGGGTAGTCGGAAAAGTGAAAAGCCTCCAGATCTTAGAATTTGCAAGTACCTTCTAGATGAGAAGATACCTTTTAATTTGGTTTTTTAATGCATATACAAGGAGTAAAATCCTAAACTACATTCTCAAGTAAGGGCGCAAACGGGTCTAATATAGGATGGACCATGAGAGATCCCAATCCAAGTAAAAATATAAGCTTCAAGTCTGATTCCGACCTAGATTGGATGTAGTATATTTGGATTTGGATTTGGATTTGAGTTTTAAATGTTAATATGTATCCAGCAAAAAAATATGTTGTAACAATGATTTACATGCAAAAAGCGCAAATGAAATAGATTTAATTCTCAAATGAATGCAGATCTGATGAGAAAGTACTGATCCTAATTTAAATTTAGATATGAATATATATTTTTTCATGCAAGTCCTAATCCAATCCAAATATACATTTGCATCTTATTTTAAATCCATATCCAACATTAATTTTGCATAATCGAATCAAAATGCAACCGAATTCAATCCATTCACACCCCTATGCATCAATTCCCAAAATGCATCCTCATACCTTTTCTGTTTTTTTTATCAAAAAACCAGTTCCTACCTTGACTACCAACTCCCAAAGAGATTAGCAGGTAAAATTTCTATTAAGCACGGATTTGGAGTTTGAACACCCCTTACCAACTTTAACCATTTTTCTAATCAGGCATATTTGAAGTTTTACCAAATCCAAATGAACATGTTCTGGTCAATCAAACCCTCAAACCACAAGCATATTATTGACATCCTTATTTTAGTGTAATGTTATAAGTTTGGTCAAACCCATAGTTTCATTAAGTTGATGTGGACTTGGTCAATCCTGACCCAAGAGCTGTCTTGGCTCGGTCAATTAATGGCATGCACTTCTAATTGTGCCATGCAACTCTGCCATTTCAAAATTTATGATAAGTTGAACCAGATCGAGTGAAGACTTAGCTAGACAATTTAGCTTGGTCTATTGTGCAAAACAGTACATTGAAACAGGCAATACAATCTTCTTCTCATCAAGCTCGAACCTTCGAAGTGGCTGACCTTCGACTTGCATAAACCCAATTCTTGTAATTGACTTTCCGGGGCATGGTCAACTCGAGGACCTAACCCCATATCGCTTGAACCAACATAGCGATCACAGTCAGATTGAATTATTGATTGAGGGCCTTGTATAGGCTAATAGGCCCACTTAGTACTCACCTATTATTATCACACCTGCCAATAGAATACTTGACTTAGTGATGAATTCACTGATCCTTTAATTCTTAGTCATGAATTCATCGATCCTTTCGAATTCATTAGTTATTCAGAACATACATGGAGTCAAGGATCCTATTCTATTTACTTCGGAAATGACATACATGATGGGTTATTTACTGTCTACCTGTACAAAGTCTTTGATGAAAGAAAATAAGGGTGACTTGCAAATGAGCACATAATGGGTGGTGCATTTATGTTGAACCTCCTTGTCAATTTTTTAAGTTAAACTCTTACTTTTTAAGAAATTGCTCGTTTGGTTGCCTATTGTACTTTTACCCTTTGAAATGCATGTTTGCCCTTAGTTGTGGCTAAAAAATCAGCATCTACAAAAGTGATATTCAACAATACTATGAAAGGAAAAGATTAAATGTGTCATTTTAAAGAGTTAATTGGAATTAGGAGATACAAAACGCAATTCAAGCCGTCACCTGAGCAGTTTCTTGGAAAAAGTAGGCATTCATCTTTAATATTTGAAACTGAGTCAGCTAGACATAATTTTTTCATATCTTAAGTCCCTTAACATAGAAAAAAAAGAGAACATTGATTTAGTTCGTGCAAGTAACATATGTGCTGATAGGTGTGAAACTTTTTTTTATAGATTATTAAAGAAAGAATAACAACTACTAGATGTGTCATGGGACCTTAAATTCATACAAAAAGTTGCCCATAGTTTCAAAGTTTGATCAGCCCCGCAATCATAAAATTAAAAAATATATATACTATTCTAGACTGTAACATATGACATAGATCTAGTAAATATTTTATTAGGTTGAGCTTCCCATATACATTGTCAAGAGAACGTTGAATACTAGTTCAAGAAATTATTCTCTATGTTTGTTAGGCATGCAACTTTTTCAATTTATTAAGGAATTAATGTGATAGCATCCTCACCCAAATAGAATAGGCAATTGGATCTAGACATTCCTGGTAGATAAATGAGTCTCCTGACAGATAAATGGGTTTGTTGATCTGTATGGATGTAAGTATAAATTGTGGTTATGATAAGGGATAATTTGGTCTTTTGCAAATAAGAAGGGCAACAGAGGCAGCTTAAAGGACATGTAAGGGTAGAAAAGGCATATTTTATGACTTATCAAGTTTTTAATGGCAAATGGGTCTTTCTTTAGGGATGGCGCCCTCTCGGGAGCAAAATGAGAAGGAGAAGGAATCTCTCTTAGATAGGGATGGGTTGATTAGGTCCTCTATTTTTTGCTTTATTTCTATTTAAGTTTTTTGTAATCTGAATTGATTTCTCATCTGAATATAATTCTGAATTTGAAAGGTTTCATCCTTTCTTAACCTGTTGTCTTGGCTGGATAAGTCAAATTTCCAGAAGGAGAAGGTTCTTGAGTGATCATGAGAGTCCACCCCAGTCGTCTCTCTCTCTCTCTCTCATATTTTTCCCTAGTCGATCCCCCATCTCACGCCCTAGCTCTCTACCTACACGCCATCACCTCTTCCAAACTCGCCTCCTCTAGTTTGAGTGAGCAGCCCACATCGAGGGTAGCTATCATTTGATATCAGAGCAGGTTCACCTCAGGATCCGAGAGACATCTCTCAATTTCTACAATAAGGCCGAAGCCCTTCTTGGATATGCATGTCTAATCCAACCGTTGTCAACCATGTACTTCATCAACCACAATGATTTGCACATGGATCCCTCTTCTCCTTGTGCTAAAGAGATCAAATATGCATCTACACAAAAGCATCATATTCTTTTATTCATATACTTCAAGTTTGGATTTAGAATCGTGTGACTCTGATCCGACCTTTGGAAGTCAAGCTTTATTCTGCCTATACTTTAGGAAGGATCGACATAGGCTTGCTTATTATTCCAGTCTTTAAAAATTTGTCTCGGCCCTCTAACAGTCTCCAAAAAATCTCAAAAAATCATCGTAGCTATCCCTACCCGTCCTAGACCAAACCTTATTTACAGATCGAAAAATCAGATCTTGATCTATAGATATCATCATTTTACTGAAACCTATCAAATCCAACGTTTGGATCCTGATGATCTAATATTTTTAAACTTCAAAAAATTCTCTAGACCTAATCCTATGCCATAAAATCCTATTTTTTTTAATTTAGGTAACCATTTCCATTAGCTTTCAAACCCAATTTACAGATCTCAAAAATTCATCTGGATCGCTATGATCTGGTCTAATTTTTGAACTATGCCCAAACAAAAAAAAATGTAATTGAACCTATAATGCCTTCGCCCATTTCAGAAATAAATTAATTCCAACAATTGAAAAACCCTAAAAAATTCCAAAAAAAATCAACTTTCCATAGTTGAGGCCTCTGACTCGACGTTCAAACCTAGAGCCACCTTTAAATCCTAGCCTAGCCTTCTGCACCAACCGAATTTTAAACTGATAGTAATCTGCCTTGCAAGCAAATAACACTTGACTTAACGTCATGGTGACTTATAAATGCTCTACAAATTGAGAAGCAACACCATCTGGGTGAGATGAACAGAAAAGTTGATGAACTAACCACAATGATACACAAGTTCATGACCAACCAAGGAGTTGGTATATCTGGGGGGTCCAACCAACACAGACCTGAATTCCTTGACCATCAGTCCAGTCAAACCTTTGGCAATTTCCTCCAAGACTGATTTTAAACCCCAAAAGCAAAACTAACGTAGCTAGGGCAGGTCAGCTGGAGGTTCTCCCTAATATGCATGTCTCCCAATGCTGCAATTCCCTCGTTTGTTGCACAAATTTCCCAAAAAAAGATAAACCAAATATCTCTCTAGAAGTCAGCTAGTAGGGAACCACAAAAAGAAAATGAATAAGATGGAGCAGGTGAAGAAGGTAGAGGTGATGTTAATAAGGAAACACATGGCCCCAACTATGCATGAATCCCAATGCTGGGCATGATTCCCTATGTTGGAAATCATGCACAAAGCCCCAGAATCCCAAATAAGGGAAAAAAACTTGAGAAAAAACACAAAAGAACATGGAAATCGATGAAGAAGTAGGGGATGAGGGAGAAGTTGCTCACCTAGGGAATCAATGGTGGTTGGAGGTGACACAAATCCCTAAAATCAACAACAAAATCTCAAATCTAGGGTTGGGCTTGTGCACGAATTCCAATGTAAAAACCAATGGAGTCGACTATGAGGAAAAGCCCTCGAAAGAAACGAAGAAGGTGGGGATTGAAGCCAAGAAGAAAGAAATGGAGAACTTGCCGAATGGGGAAAATGAAAGGCTGGAGATATTGCAGCAATGGCGCAAATGGCATGAATCCCTACTTGGCTGGCACAGTTTCCAATGCAAGAGGAAGGGAGGTAGAGAAGGAGAGACACGATTTTGGGGGAAATAGAAAGCAAAAATGAGAGAGAGAGAGATCAACTGGATGAAATGAAAGAAGTTAAGAAGAGAATAGAGGAGGTCGAGTTCCCTAGTGGGCACCACCTAGGTTGACTTCTCCCTTGTGTGCAAACTCCAAATCGGGTCTGGTTTGGATCATGTTTGCCAAACTCTAATACAATTTCTAAAATAAAAAATCTAAAACTAAATAACTATTAAATGTTATATTTATTCAATATCAATTATAAATTTTATTTAATTATTTAAAAACCCTAAAACCCTAATTTGGGTCGACCCATTGGGTCTGAACCCACTTGTAAAACAAGTTTCAAATTAAAATTGCAACTTTATTTCTAAAACTTTGAAATGTGCTTAGAATTTATAAAATCCTTCAAAAATATTTATTTGACAATATTTTGTTAAGCATTCTGATAAAATAAAATAGTTATCTAATTAGAATGACCAAAATAACCCTAGGTTTAAAAGTTAAGGTTTTTTACCGAATAAAACAATTGAGTTAGCTTTAAAATTTAATGAGATTGTACCCATACATTACAAACCTCATAAAAATTGTTTTTGATGATAAATTAATATAATTAATTGTTAACTACCCAAAATATTTTTATAAATGTCAATTTTACCCTTATTAGCCAAAAATAAGCAAATGAACATGCAAAATACCAATAAATGAAATTTAAAAGATAGAAACACATTTCTACCATGAGGATAAGGATGATTTTTTTATTTATTTACAATCCTAAAAAATTATAGGTTTTACATCCTATCCCCTTGAAAGAAATTTCATCCCCTTAATTTTTATTCGCTTATAAATAATTGGGGTTACTTTTCTCGCATACCCGCTTTGGGTTCCCAAGTACACTCCTCGGTACCGTGATGTTGCCATAGCACTTTGACAAAGAGAATGGTCACTCTTTCTTGTCAACAATCTGAATCTTCCTCTCGATAACAAACAGATCCTCCTAAATATCTACATCCTCATACTGAATGATGTGAGAATGCTTATGAACATACTTTCTCAGCATGGATACTTGAAATACATCATGAATCTATGAGTACTGAGATGGTAACCTCATGTAATAAGCTGCCTTGCCAATTCTTTTCAAGATCTTGAAAGGACCAACATACATCAGACTGAGTTTACCCTTTTTGCCAAAACAAAACACGCTCTTGGTAGGAGAAATCTTTATAAACACAAATTTTTTTACCTCAAAAGTAAGCTCTCTACGATAGCGACTTGCATAGCTCTTCTGACGACTCTATACTGTGTGCAAACGATCACGAATAACTCAAACCTGATCAGTGTAGTGCTGAGCTGCCATAAGTGACTTTACACTACGATTGCCAATATCATCTCAATAAACAGGCGATCTACATGGTCTCCCATAGAGTGCCTCATATGGTGTTATGTCAATGCTCGCATGATAACTGTTATTATATGCGAACTTTGTGAGAATCACGTGACTATCCCAATCGCCTTTCCAATTCAAAGTGCAAGCTCGAAACATATCCTCGAGAGTCTGAATGGTCCTCTCAGACTGACCATCCATCTAAGGGTGAAAGGTTATACTAAACTTCAACTTTATACCAAGGCCTATTGAAATTGGCTCCAAAATCGTGAAGTAAAATAAGTGTTATAATTAGATATGATCGAGACAAGCACACCATGCAAACGAACCACTTCCTTTATATAAAGAAGTGCAAGACTATTAGGGGTTTGAGTAACTTGGATAGGTAAGAAATGCACTGACTTGGTCAATCTATTCATAATTACCCAGATGGCATCGTGTTGACGATGAGTCTTAGGTATCCTCATAATAAAATCCATAGTAGTCTCCTTCCATTTTCATTGATGAATCTCAGTAGGCTACAATAGACCACCAAGTCTCTAATGCATGATCTTGACTTGCTAGCAAGTCAGATGCTTAGAAACATAAATTGTGACATCTTTCTTCATGTCATTTTACCAATACCTTTGTTGAAGGTCTTTGAATATCTTGGTACTACTAGGGTGGATGGTATATTGTGATTTGTGAGCCTCATCTAGAGGTTCATGCTTCAGCTCGGAATCATTAGGTACTCAAATATGGTCCTTTATATGAATACCTCTGTCATCTCTAAGGTGAAAAGAGGTATCGCTCACATGAGTAAGTGCCTTCAGCTTCTCAAACTAAGGATGCTTCTGTTGTACTACAATGACCCTAATGAAGATATCAAGTTGCATGACTAGACTATCTAGCTTGATTGTGCCTTGGCCCACAACGAAGGGCCTCCATGCAATAAAATTCTCTAGTAGTTTTTATCTTCCACCAAAGCAACTGGGTATAACATCACTAGATTTCCTGCCAAGCATCGGCTACAATATTAGCCTTACCTGGATGGTAGGATAAAGAAAAGTCATAATCCTTAATGAATTTCAACCATCTACAATATTGCATATTCAACTTTTTCTGAAAAAATAAATACTTCAAACTCTTGTGATTCATGAACACTTTGAATTACTCCCTATATAAATAATATCACCATATTTTAACATGAAGACTACAACGGCCAACTCAAGATCGTGGTCGGGTAGTTGAACTCATAAATCCTCAACTAACGTGATGCGTAATACTATGTTGCATCAAAACACACCCTAAACTTGTGTCAGTAGCGTCCGAATAGACCATAAAACTACCACTATCGAATGACAAGGACAAGATTGGAGTTGATGTCAGCTTCTACTTAAGCATCTGAAAACTATTCTTGCACTTATCTCACCACTCAAACTTGGCTCATTTCCTTAGGAGCTTCATCATAGGCAAAGCAATATGACAAAAATCCTAAATAAATTTTTGATAATAGCCGACCAAATCAAGTAAACTCCTAATATTATGGATGTTTTATGGTTGCTTTCAATCCAACAATGCCTCAATAATGGCGAGATTCATAGCTACGCCATCTGCTGATATAACATGGTCAAGAAAAGAAACCACTTTGAGCCAAAACTCGCATTTTGAGAACTTAGCATACAGTTGGTGCTCCCTAAGAATCTCTAAAATAATATGTAAATACTCTTAATGATGACTCTCATTCTCTATAAACTCTTGAAGTTGCATCTTCAACTCCTCTAACTCAGTCAACGCTATACAATACGGAGCTTTAGAGACTGAAGTAGTCTCTGATAAAAGCTCGATGTCGAACTCAACGACTTAAAGTGGAGGAAGTCCTGATAATTCATCCAGAAATACATCTAGGTAGTCTTGTGCTACCACTAACTCCTCCAAATATGAGACCCTAAGCTCCTCTAAAGTAAAACTCATCAAAAAGGCAATATCTCCTCTGCTCACATATTTTTGAGCCTTCAGAGATGAAACAACATAATGTCCCAATGAATGTCTAAATACACGATAAGCAATCTCAGGACAATCTGGTCGTCATAGGACCATTGTGCCCTCATGACAATGAATAATAGCATAATGTTGCTAGAGCCAATCCATGTCGTGAATGACATCAAACTCAACCATCTCGAGCAACACATGATTGACAGGAAAATTTTGCCTACCCAACTCAACACTATCAGGCATGTAATAAGCACAAATATAGTTATTGACTACAGGATTGCTAACATTTAGTACATTTTAGAGATTATACATGCAATTGTAACTAACAAGCAAATCGAGCAAAGATAAAAAAGTGAGTAGCTCCACTATCGAATAATACCAAAGCGGCTCGACCCGCAACCAAAATAATACCAATGTTTTTCCTTATTATATGAGTGAGGATAGATCCAGTTCTGATGGGAATTGGGTCCAGTCTAGTTCAATTATTTCATTTCTGTAACCCGCCTAGGGTTGTCTAACTTTTTCCTTATTATCTGCTATGCTATATCTATTTTCTATTTTTGAAAAAAAAAATCTGAGTTAAATTTTCACATATTCTAAGTTGGCAATTTTGGGGCATCACAATTCTTCTCTATTTGCATGCAGTCTTAGGCATCCCCAACAGTGGTTGCATGCTTTCTAATGCACAATTCTTAAGGTAGAATCAATTTTCTTGGGGAAATCAATCCGAAAGAGGTGGAAATCGAAGACGGAGTTGGAGAGAACGAAATCCACACTGATGTTATTGACGGAGATGTCATTAAACTGTAAGGCATGGTTCCCAATACTGAGGATCGGGCATAAATCCCAAGAAGACCCAATAAGAGAAATCGACTAAGAGGAAAATACTAAAAAATGAAAGCAATTGATGAAGAAGAAGATGAGGAAGAAGCTGCTCACCTAGGCATCAATAGTGGCTGGAGGTGATGCAATTCCCCAAAAGATGCAGCACTAATCCCAATGCTTAATGGTTGGCTAGGGTTTGTACAAATCCCAATGCAAAAAGATAGGGAGGGAGATCAATCTCTCAAAGAAAATTGACAAGGAAAAAGGAGATTTAGGTAGTGAAGAAGGGAGTTGAAGAACTTACCAATGAAGGGTGGAAGAGGGTTTGCAACTGGCATAAATCCCTAGGAGTAGTTGGCATAAATCCCAAGGTGAAACAAGAAGAGGTGAAGGGAAAAAGGGCTTCACGGTTTTGGGGGAAAATAAAAAACACAAAGGGAGAGGTAGGTTTCGGCTGAGTGAAGAAGGAAAGAAGAGATAATAGGGGATCAGATGCCCTAGTGGGTCCCACCCTATTCGACTCTCCCTTGGGTCTTGTGCCCAAGGGAGTTGGATCCGAATCGGGTTCAGTTCGATCGCAACCAAAATCAGTTTCT
>JAHWRB010030416.1:0-10041 GCA_024653005.1 Nuphar advena subsp. advena | reverse complement strand
CCAAAGATTTAATGTGGTTCAATGTATCCCACCTACATACCAGCAAATGGTAGAGAGCAAGGAGAAAATTGTATCTCATGGATGCTAAGAAACAACCTACCATAGCTTGTTCAACTTTAGAAGTCGAATATTGTGTATGGCCTTTGTTGCTGCTATGCTCACTTGATTAACCTCCATCTTTCAATATATTAGGTTGTACTTGTCTCAACAACCTATACTATTTTGTGATAATATCTCAGCTCCTTTAAGTTTCTATAAAACTAGTTTATTACTCAAGGATGAAACATGTCCAGGTAGACCATCACTTTGTCATAAAAAAAAGTTGCTCTTGGGAAGCTTGCTACAAATGTTTCATAAGCACACCAAGTGGCAGACATTCTCACAAAAGACAAAGGTGTTATAGATATGAATTTGAAAACTTGATAGCCAAAATTGGACTTTGGATTCACTCCAACAGTCCAACTCCAGCTTGAGGGAGCATGATAAAAATACAAAATTTAGTTGAACTCGGAGATCCAATTCCAAGTTTTGTTCAACAATCATCAAATTGTATTGGTGCCAAATGAAGCATCTAGATATATCTAAAAGACTGATAAGAAGATGTCAAGAGTTAGATATTGTAATGAGAGTAGCTTACCATATATGCTTTTTTAACTTAGGAGATTTCTGAGTGATTGACTGATAAGAGATCTTCTACTCTTTGTAAAATTCTCTTTATAAATATTTCTAACACTCCCTATTTGTTGGTGCGAAGTGTATTCATCGTGGACGTAGGTGAGATGCACCAAATCAAACTAAACCCTTGGCATTATCTCTTTTTATTGTGGGTGTTGCTTGTTTTTAGGAACCATGTAAACAATATCATTCCTCCATAATGCCTCCTAGCTTATGCCTCTTGATAAAAAATTTATAACATGATCCCCACATTTTATCACCCTCCATTTATACCAATATTTTAGCTTTTCTCTCTCTACACCAATCAATAATACAAATCCTCTCTAGAACTCACAACTTCCTGCCTCCACTCCATCATTTAACTATTTTTCAGGTTACCATTTGATACATTATGTCATTGGAAAAGTTCAAGGCATTTCCTATTCATAAGTTCTAAAATCCCAACTTGGCATATACTGTAAAATCTGCAAGCATTTAAGAAGAAGCTCCTTGGAGCTCCATATACTAGAACTGGCACTACATACCTCCATCTGTTACAGACCCTTTTTCTACCCCAGGTCCTACCTAGAATATCCGCCCCAGTCATGGATCCGCCACAGTGGTAGCCGCCCAACCTATTTGGGATTTTGCATTAATTATGAGAGTCCACCCCAGCCTCAAGTCCTACCCAGGCTGGGACTCTAGTGGGATGCTCCCGTGGAATCCCATCCAAGGAGGGACTGTGGATGTACGGTTTATCTAAATTTTTTTTTGTTCTATAAATAGGCATGTATAGCTCTTCTATTCTTTAATGAGATTTATTGAGTGCTCCTCTAAATTCTGTTTCCGTTCTTATGTGCGAGTGCTCCTTGAGGGAAAGACTGCTCCCTCACCCATCCATCCACCCCCGCTCATCGTTGGCCATTCGGGAACGTGTTTCTCCCTTTCAGCTGCACCCTCACTTCCGCCTCGATTTTTGTGCCCGCCAGGCCTGAACCGACAGAACTGATCCTCTGGGAGTCATGTTCTATCACCATCCAACATGGATCTTTAAATATTTAAAGATTAATGTAGTCACTAGAGAATCGTCAACCAATCTACACTAGCAAGATATTCTCACAAGAGTATTCACATAATTCCTACAAGAATTTAAGGACTACTTTGCTTGCACTTTTACAAACACACAAAGCTCAAGCTAAACTCACACTTTACTAAATGTTAAGGCTATAAAGCATTTGTTGTAATAAAGTGACATGACACTCCTCTCAGGCTAATTCAGGAGGGCAAGGTTAAATAAGAAAGGCAAGCATAAAATATAAGTATTGAATCACATACAGTGGGGAAAACAAACAATAAATTCATCTCTATATGAACTTTTGTGGCCTCAATCAAACTACAGAAAGCAATGTTGTAGAATACATATTGCAATATGCAATGCGTAAAAATAATATCTTATTGTAACGTATCATAAAAAATCATGTTTTTCTACTTAAAATTCAAAAATTAAAAATAAAAATCAATTACAGTTCCAAAAATGAGGCTATTAACTATAAAATAAAGCCACAATATCACATGACAAACAATAATCAACCACATAAAAAATAAAGCACCAAAAATTAATATAATAAGTTATTAATGAATTCATGATTAATAAGAAAAATGTAAATTATCCAAAAATGCCAGTACTCTAAGTATCAAGTCAAATAAAGCAAACTCATAAATCATGACATATGAACACAATTTTTTTCGTTTTTTTCTTGCTCAACTCCTCAATCATTTTGTGGAATTGTCATTTCACAATCTCATGTAGGTCTCGAATTGTAAGGAGCAACATTTTGGTGTATCTTGACTAAATGATGTTTTAGTCAATACATTCTTGAGGCAACTTGTAAAAAATTGCATTCAATTTTCAATCAATCCCCTTCCTTGGTTTGGGTTCCCCATTGTAGCCATAGCTACACCATCTTGTAGATATAAGGAAAAGAGGACCTTTTTCACCTCAAAGTCTCAAAGAATGGATGCAAATGGTATAATCACATTCCCTCACCTTCATGACCAGAAATCCACTCCCTATTGGCACCAAATCAGACCCTAAAGTGACGAACTTAGAGTAATAATTCTTCCTTTACATCACCTCAAATACAATGTTTGATCAGATTGACCTCTGAAGTTCCAATCTCATTCAGTATGCTTGTCAAAGCCCTTGCTAAAAAAGCAAAGCAGATTAAATTTCATAACAGCCTCAATTAGTGCTCCTTGGTTATTCAATGAGGGGACCAACTCTCTTGCAAGTAGCATTGGGAATTATCAAGAAGTTGACTAGTAATGTTGTTGTAGTCAAAGCCGAAGCTCGCAGAAAGCATCAACAAGAATATCTTTCTCAATATTTTGTTAAGGACACACATGAAAAAAGGCACAATGTTTCATCAAGGCAAACGAACTGACTTCTTACCAATAACAGACGAAACCCAAATGAGCACAGCCAAGGCAATCTAATAATTTTAATCTCTAATCCAACATCGGAGAAAATCAATCAACAGAATTACAGCCGCTTCGCTAGCATCGAATCCCCATGAAAATTTAAACAAGCCGACACGGAACCGCGATGGCTACGACCTTTTATCCCAAAAGATTGCAAGGGAGACACTCCAAAGTCGAATACAATCATAGCCATGAAAAGGGACGACGCCTATTATTGACAAAACCCAAGATGGGCATGGTGTTGGTGGTGATCAAAAGCATGATGGTATCAACAATGAAGTTAGCAGAAAGGAAGGAAACGAAAAAACAGAAGGGGACAACCATAAAAAGGGGAGAGAAGAAAACAACATATATACCTCTGAGCCAGCAATCTGATGCGCAAAGGCTCTAGGATAAACTTCACCCACCTGACGCTGCCATATCCCATCAATATCCCTCTTGGCTTTCTTCGAAATCGGCCTCATCGATTCCTTCTATCCCCTTTTCCTTCTTCCCCTGCAAACAAAACACAAGAACGAATAGGAAATCGAATTAGTTTGCACTTCCCCCCATAAACAAAAAGAAGGAACCATCTTCTCCTCTTTTTCTAAGAGAAAAGGGAAGAACCCACAATCCCAAACCTCAAAAACACTCCAGATTCATATGATTTGTGAGAGAAAACAGAGAGGCCCAATCGTAGAAGAACACTCTAATGCATCGGGACGATGCTCAAGGCAGGAAGACAGCGCCGTAGCCCATATTCTAGCGATTGCTGAATACGAACGTGAACACTAAAGCCTACCAATTTATTACTCTTTTATCAATTCTCGCCGTAGAAAGTGACCGTATGATAGGGGTCGAGAGGGGGGGCATACAAGGTCCTTTTAGAAGTATTTGTAGTGTTTTTATTTGATGAATTATTTAATTTTTATCTTATTTAGAAGTTTTATATTCTATTTAAAAAGTTTACCAAAAATTAGTAAATTTATCATAATTACATTTCTCCTGTGAATGGAGGAGAGGTGGATGAGACTTGGTTTTTAAGAGACATTTTATGGGATGACTTTTTTTTATTATTTCTTTATGTTCTTCCATCCAAAAACCTATCCCATTATAATAGACTGTGGATATGGTTTTACCAAATCTAACAAATATCTGAATTTGGCAGATATTTGAATCCGTTCACATGTAAAAAAGCGAATTTAGTATTAGCTTTTACACTATTCGAATTTGAATCCAAATTAAAATCGGTTTAGCCAACATTGATTAGTTGGCACATTCCATCCGAATCTGAACTGTTTGCAACCCTAAAGGCGATATAATTTATTGTAAATCTTCTAGTTTTGTAAATGTGGCTTGGTAAAGAACTGTAACCTTGAGTAATGTCCCTTATGCGAGTTGTATCAATTTGGCACTAAGGCAAGAGAGTGATCGTTTCAGTTCGCTAGACTCTGACAAACATTTTCTGAGACAATCGTATTGGTTTCAAGATTCATCAATATGTTCATCAGTGAAAAAACAATGAGTGTGTTGTGAAAAGCAATATCAATGGAGTATGTACGTGTACACATGAAAAGTGCAATCAAATATATGGCAACGATATTCATATAAATATATTTTATATATTTATAAAATATATAAAAATAGTAATAAATATATTTTATATGTTTTTTTATATGAATTAATATTTGGTGCTACTGAAACCACCGAACTATTGATATGGGGGATCATAGATTCAAGCTTTATCAACTCAATTTGACAACACGGATGTGTTCAGATGGTTGGTTTGCTAAGGATCAGACCTTATATCGTGTTATTTCAATATAAAAATATGCTATTCTGAATCGTGAAATTTTGGTGCATCGTGGGCCGTTGAATTTTAAAGCATTTAGAAAACCTCTTACATGTCACAATCACATTTTTTAAAACTCTTTTTCTAATAAACAAACCATGCAGATCACATCCATAAGGTCTGATCTACCAAAAACCCTTAAAAAATATGAAAAAAAAGGTGATTTACACTCAACCCCATCTCACTTATTAATATCCTCGCGTCATGCTAAAATTGCCCCAAACTCAAAGCTATTATCAACCCATGTAATAAACTTATTCAGTTAACACGAGAGAGATCCAGATCCAATTCACATTGGATCCTCCCCATAATCATGAACTTGTTCACACCTCTATTCCTAAACCCCATCCAAATAAGCCTCTTTTTGAACCTATCCAAAACCCAGATCCAATCAAGGAGAATTTGGAATCAATAACTCTTAATAATTCCAAACATATTTTGTTGGACCCACAGAAAACTGTCCTGGACACAAACATCCAAACATAACTTGAATTAAGCCTAAGACCAGTCCAATTGGACCTAATCTATAATGTCCTCTCCATATCATGCAGAGTATTCAAATCCAAATGTAACCCATATTTTGTGATTAATCCCAAACTTATACTGAATCTTGGATTTGCTCATGACCCATCAACATTTGGATGTGGAAAGAAAAATGATGGATGTCCCAATGCGCTACATGGAAATCATATTCATGAAAGCTTCTAGATTCTTTTTTATATGAGATCCAATTGATCTATATCATCATGAAGACATGCTAAATGAGTATGGTTAGTTTGGAAAGTGTATCCTTAGTTTTTTCTATTAGGAAAATGATGGTACTATACAACAAAAATGGCCCTTTAGTGTTGCATATGTTTGAAATTTTACTTGAATTCAATTGTTCGATGATAACTTGTGTGTAGATTGGGGTTTCTTTTGATATTTTAGTCATCTAACCAAGATATTGGATGTATTTCGATGGTAGCTTGTATGTCCTTTGACCTTAATTTCTTCAGGGGTATTTTGATTTTCTTTCAGATGCCTTCTAATCCTTAATTCTTAATATGTGTATTAGGCTATTGATAACGAGAATAATAAAAAACTAGTGCTTGTTAAAAAAGCACATTGGGATGACCACGCACACAACGCTTTCGTTGAAATATGTTTATAAGAGGTTCAAAAAGGCAATAGGTCAGGAATACACTTGACTAAGGAGACTTGGGTGACCTTGGAGAAAAAATATGCTCAATCAACTCTCTTTGCATACACGTCCAAGTAGTTAAAGAACAATTGAGATAATATAAAAATTAATTGAAAAGCGTGGATGTACCTTTCTAAACAAACTAGTTTGGGTTGGGACCGCATCTGACATACATACACTGCATCAACTAAATTTTGGGTTGAGTTTGCAAATGTATACTTGCAACATATTTTTTTTGTATGGATAAAAAAATCTTGAATTTTGGGTTGATTTGTTATATTTATATGTTTTATGTTTTGTAGAAGTTTAAAGATGGCAATAAATTTAGGTTAAGTGGGCTTGAGTTTCCTAATGAATGTGATATTCTCTTTGAGGGGATCACTGCTATGAGTAAAGATATCTTGACCTCATCTAAAGTTTCCTTTCCAACTTCACCAAGAGTGGAGGTTTCTACTACTTAAAACAACACTCGTGCAAGCATAAGATTAGATGAGCTTGAGAAGAATGATGATGTTGTCGATGCTACTACTCCTACCACTAGTGTGCTACCTACATGACATCATACGGAGTCAGTGATTATATCAAATTTAGATGATGTTGGGAACAATACACATTATAGGAGGAGGTCTAGTGTACATCAAATAATTATCATCCAAAACAAAATGTATGAGGCGATCATTAATAGACAAAGTAATACAAAGTTTGAATTTATAGGTCAAGCAATCGAGCTTCTAGAGAGGATAGAGGGTTTGAAGAGACGTCGTGCTCTTCATGTATTTGGCTATAAACTCCTTAGTAATAAGGAGAAAGTTGAGTATTTTTGGCACTTCAAAGTAATGAAAGTAGACTTGTATGGTTGAAGGACGAATATAACAATTGTTGACACATTGATTCATGAGTTTGTAATAACTTTGATACTTTGATACTTTTATGGTTTATGTTTATTATAATTTTGACATTTTGATACTTTGTAATAGCTTTAATACCTTTATGGTTTCTTTTATTATATTATCGCATGGTTTGTGTATATTTATTATGGAGTGGTTTGTGTATGTTTAGCTATGTGGTTGCAAGAACATTAAGAAAAAGATTGGTCTTAGATTGTACATTCAATGAGTTACACAATTATGAATAAGTGGAAGAAAGATTGTTCAAAAATTTGTTAAGTTTTTTAATATTGCTTTGTAGAGGTTGAAGTATTGCAGAAAACATTATTGTAGTAAGTTTGTGCAATAGTAATGAGATATTTCATTTAGCTAAAAAGCAACTATAAGATTTGAAATCAGATTTATGATTAATATAGGAACTTTGTAATCTAGACCTATGCCCAATATAAATTTGTGATTACATTAGTTAAGTGATACATTCTATTTATTTGATTATTTTATGATCCAATTCTAGAGCCTTAACACCAACAGTTTAACATTGGCACAATAAAACCAAAGATCAAATTTGGATTTGGTGATTAAAACAAATTCCTGCTTTTTCCTAACCATGAACTTAGTTTTCATCAAGCTAACTAAATTGCTTGCATGTATTTTGGTTTACTTAATTAATCATGTTGTGTAGAATATATATATTGTGTTTTATCGATATGCATAGTTTAGGAACTTCTACATCATTAAAACTTTATGTTGGTTATGTCTTTCATGACTTATGCAGGCATAACCACTTTATGTGGTGGATAGAGTATTAGTTGCCCCTGATAAAAGCCTTAAAGGATATGATTGCATGACAGTCTGTATTTGCTTCTTATATAATGCTTCTCATTAATGAATTTACTCTATACTTATCTTTCAACATTGAAGCAATTGTATTTGTAGGATTGCATTTGTATTAGTTGATCACTTCTCATATCATATCTTATTATGGACTACTATAAAAAAAAAAATCCACCATTAGCATGTCGACCAATGTCAATCTCCAACCTGGAAAAAAGATGCGGGAAAACTATTGACCATATTATTATACATGCCAAACTTGTCCTTTGTTGAATAAAGTTTACTGCATAACTAAGATATAACATAACACAATTTACTGCAGCCAAGGCATTGTTGAATAGAGGTGGCTTCAACCATAGGTATGTGGCACTATTTGTTGCTATTGACTATAAACTTTGTAGTTTCTTCTATATTGTGAACCATGGCATTGTGTTTTTTATTAAAACAAGAGGTTTTTCTCACTGCCATCGGAAGAAAAGATTAAAATTTCTCGTAACAAGAGACATTATTTTGTGGGGTCTCTGTGTTTTTAACATTTTTTATTGTCTTGGAGTGGATGTAAACTAGTAGATTTTTATCAAAACCAAAGAAACATATTATAATTGTTTGAATACTTATGCATTTGGTTTCTTTTTCTATTGGACTGAAACATTGATTCTTATAGTATGTTGCATGATCTAAGTTTAAAGCATTTTGATTTCACTTCTGTAAATACATCATCTATTGAGTAGTTTGGTTGTTTGTCAACTAATGTATTCCAACTATTGGCCTGAAAATGCTTCCTACATCAACGCCATCATCATCATAGAATAATGAAACATCATCTTCATCATATCCTTCCTGCATTAGTACCTTCACCTAAAAATGCTATGTTTAGAATGATGAAAGAGTAAATATGCCAGAAATTCTCACTGTATGTTGTTCTACAAGCTCAGTGCACATATATCTTCTGGACTTGAAGTTGGGCTGGGTTTCAATTTTAAAAAGCTTCCTTCTCCTTGGTAGGTGTTCCTATTTTCTTATACCATCCCTCTGTTTGTATGATTCTAATGCTAGTTGTTGCTTTGTATTTTTTTTTTTTGCTTGGAATTGACAATTTTGAGAGGTAAATTTAAGACTGTCGAGATTTGTTATTTTGAACTTTGATTTGGTTATACCTGTTACTTAATATGTGTGTGTAGTGTTGTTCATGAGAGAATTTCTTTAATTGTGTTATTTTTTACTTGTTTTGCTTTTCTTCTGTTACAAACTTCCTAACTGTCTTGTCTATTGATAATCATAAGTTTTTAAGATAGTAGGGCATTAGATGGCTTAACCGGTTTAAAAACATTTTGTTTGAAAGAAAAATCTATATTTTATCTTGGTTATTTTGCTTGTGACATAATGGCAACCAAAGTGATTCCTTTTGTTGTTTATCACAGGTTTATCTACTCTTCTATGAGTGTCGGCATTGTATTATGCTTGATTACTTGTGTTGGCTACATGACAACAAAGATTGTCAATGGTTGCTGCCTATCCTTTGGTTCCTACTTAGTACCGTTTTGCTTCCTTCAATTTATCTTCTGATGTTTGGACTTGGGAGTATATTAGACCATAATAAAAATGATTAGGTTAAGTGGAGTTTGCCAGGCATTTCTTTTCAAGGGGTGTGTCGGGGTCTGAAAGTCTTATTGCATATATGGCATCTTCTTACACTTTTGATTGGATTAACTATTTCATCAAACACATTCTGTCTGCAAATTTCTATAGAACATTTACCTTCAGCATGATCAAATCAGTGTGGGTCTTATGTAATATTGGTGTTTAACATGGTATTACGTCCATCAATATTGCATGAAGGCTTTCAAACTCATGAATGTAAAACATTAATTTTTTAAATGTTCTATTTTTTTTTAAAGATCAGACCCTCTAGATGTAATCTACATGCTCTGTTGAGTAGGCACAAGCTCTTTGATCATGTTTTCTCGGTGTGTATGCAAGTTTTCTTAGAGGTTAAAAAATCAACAGTCCACAATGTGCCAAAATTTCACCCCTCAAAAAGTCATGTTTTTATGTCAAAAACACACAATCCAAAGGTTGTTCAGGTTGGCCTGTCCCATGACCAGGCCCACCTCGATTTGGGTTTGGGTTGGCCTAACCCATGACCTGACCCGACCCACCTTGAGTTGGGT
>JAHWRB010030181.1:0-10700 GCA_024653005.1 Nuphar advena subsp. advena | reverse complement strand
TCAATATGAGACTATTCCACGTCATCAAAACCACACCTTTTCCAAAAAGTGAAAACACAACCCACGTTTCTTCTTGGAATTTCTCTCACCTCCCTTCTTGCACCTAACATCGTCGTTATAAGACCATTAAGAAGAAAAAAAACACAAAAAAGGTGAGGAAGTGACAATTATTTATTTCGTTATACAGAAATTGCATGGTGCATAATTTCTTTTGACTGGAACACCCATCTTTTACGGTGAAGATCATGGGAGGGTACCATTTTTGAAAGATTTGGAAACCAGAAAGGCGTCCTTCTGCCCACGCCCACCGCTTGGCAATAAAAGCTCTGGCCCTACCCCACAAAAAAAGAAAAAGAAAAAAGCAAAGCTGTTCTCTTGCATCACAATCAATCCATGATACCACAAGGTCATGCCGTGTGGCTTTAACCTTCTTTTATCATGGCCTCTCTCCTGTGAGATGATGATGAAATTGAAGAAGTTGGGGATGGTGATGACACCCTCAGCCAGGGAACCAACCATCCTTCGTTGACTCTGTTGGCTTTTCTGGTTAGCTAGTCTGGTGGGGTCAGCAGTTGGGTCTCAACGAGTCGGGTTTGGTTTTGACTCAGGTGAGACTAATCTCATATTTGATTTAAGATGATAGTATCAGGTTTGGACTCGAGTCCAATCAAATCTACTATAAGAGAAACCATACTCCAACTCTATGAGGATTACATAAACCAGACCCGGATCATATCTGGTAAAATAATTACTTTTTATTTTTTTTTATGTTGAAAAGTTGTGGATCTTATTCGAAACTCGGGTATGGCCTGTGTCTGGTATAAAATTTCATAAATCACACCCAGATCCATATTATTAATCTGATCTTTTGAATCTGGCCCAGAGTTTAATCAGACCTCTTTGTTGGTCACCAAAACCCTGACCTCTATAGGGTTTGGTACGGGTCGGGTTTGGGTCAAACCCAACCCAATGACACAGACGAGAACCCTGTGACGATGCGAGCCATGTGGATCTTGTCAAAAGTTAAAAGAGGATATGACAAAATACAACTTGGCCCTCCCCAAGTTGCGAGGTAGGGTTGATAAGGGAATAGAGATAATGCTTGGTGTCAGGTGCTGGGTGGTTATAATAAGCAATTCTTGAGTCATTAGCTGCACAGCCAGTTTATTTTGCTTTCTTGTTGTCTGCTATATGAGCTTGTTTGATGGCTTGTCCAGGATTGGACGGAATGAACGAACAAAACAGACTGTATGTTCTGTATTAAGTCTTAAGTTTGTTTCAACTGTACAAGAGGTTGTGCTCCTTGAGTCCATCGTTTGTTTTACTTTGTGTGCAGACATGAACACACATGATAATGGGTTTGATAACTTTGTTTCTTATCCTAAGAGTTGATCCCCCAATCATATGAGTGTTTTAACATGTTTATTATGGATTTTAAACTCTGATATGGATCTCAAATTGGAGCTAAATCATAAGACCCTAAAATAAAATAAATCATAAATAAACTAAAAACCTAAACTATAAGAAAAAAAAATCACAAAATTAAATAAAAAATTCCTAATTCAAACCTTAACTAATGAAAAAAAATCCCTAATCAAATACAAGAAAATCCCTAATCAAATTATAAAATATTAAAATGCAATAAAATAAATCATAAATAAACCAAAAAAATCCTAACCTATAAGAAAAAACAATAAAAATAAATAAAAAAAACCCAATTCAAACTTAGCCAAAGAAAAAAAAAATCCCAAACAAATACAAGAAAATCCCTAATCAAATTATAAAACCTTAAAATATAATAACATAAATCATAAATAAACCAAAAAATCCTAAACTATAAAAAAACATAAAATTAAATAAAAAATTCCTAATTCAAACCATAACAAAAGAAAATAAAAAATATCCCTAATCAAATGCAAGAAAATCTTAAATCAAATTAACTACAAAAAGCTTTAATTATAAAAAAAAAAACTTTAATCAAATCAAATAAAACCCTAATCAAATAAACTATAAAAAATCTTAATTTAAAAAATTTGATTCAAAGCCTTAATCAAAGAAAATCAAATAAAAAGCTCTAATCAAATTAACTATAAAAATTTTTAATTTAAAAAATTTGATTCAAAGCCCTAATCAATGGAAAAAAAAAACTCCTAATCAAATTAACTATAAAAAGCCTTACCTCAATCAATCAAAAAAACCTTAATCAAATTAACTTCAAAAAGCCTTAATTTAAAAAATTTGATTCAAAGCTCTAATTAATGAAAAAACCTAATCAATGAAAAAAAAACTTAAAGAATAAAAATCAAAGAAACAAAGAAGAGGAAGAACAAAAAAAATGAAGAAGAAGAAGAACAATGAAAAACGAAGAAGAAGAAAAATGAAAAAGAACGAAGAAGATGAAAAACGAAGAGAGAGAGATGAACGAAAAAGGGGAAGAAAGAAGAAAAGAGAGAGAGAGAAACCGGGTTGGGGGTACACCTCCTCCCCTATGTTTTTTTTTCAACATCACTCCCTGTTCTCACCATGCACCTGCTGCGTCCAAGGTTTGTTTCATCACCCTGTTCCCAGTGCGATTTTCATCCGAAATCAGGTGGGGCAACGGATCAAACAAGATCTATAGGTGACAACTCTGTCCTACGAATCTCTCTGTCATACCCCATATAGGATCTTGTTGATGCAAGTTGTTTTGATCAAATCCCACCAGTAGATGGATTCAGCATGGTCGATTTGATAGGAATCAATACTTGGATTGCACTTTTCACAAAAAATATGATTTTTTAGGCCAAAAAATTTTCAAGTTTTATATAGTCCTTGATTTTTGAGTTACTAAAAATCTCATTAACGGGTTGGATTTTGGTGATTCAAATGCTGATATTCACTAAATGGATCATCACTTCTATGGGGTCAGATTTGTTCAAAATTAAACTTGTGTCAATGTAACTAACAAATGGAGTATGATGATAGAAATGACTACTAAAACCAAATTAATATAAGTATACACACACACACACACACACACACACAGCCTGCAACACCTATTTGGAGGAACTTGGATTAAGTTAGGTGCAGGTGCATAAAGCAGAGCTGGCCCAACATCTAGTGGAAGGAATACTTTATTCTTTACGGGTCAGCATTTTCTTTTTGGGGCCATTTATATTTGGGTGTCTCAAAATTTATTTAATTTTTTTGAGGAAAGAAGAAAATTCCATTAGAAAGAGAACATAGAAGACGATGAAGAATCGTCATACAGAAAAAAAGTTACAGAAGAAAATTCAGATGAATAAATTACATAAGAAAATTAGAGGCAGTCCATCGAAAAAAAAGGCCCAAGCTGCGTGGGCCGAGTGGAACATGTCCGACTGGATGACAAGGATTACGCGATCCACATCTTGTTTTCTTCCCAAGAGCAGCCAGTTATTTCTCTCCATCACAATCTGCCACCATGCTGAAGAAATCCAACATTTTGTTTCTTTGAAAACTTGACCAAATGGGGCCTAATTAAAACCAGATCCCTGATGGTTGATCGATCACTAGCTAATTTCACATCTACGTGGTGATCGATCTTATCAAATAAATGAAGTAATAAATGCATTGTCGTTTATCCAGGAACCTTTGAACCGTTTAAAGGCCTAATTGCAAGGCACCAGCTCACTTATGAACCTTTGGACTAAGGATGGTGCAACCTTATCTCCTGCTCATTGATATAATAATCTGGGCGTGAGACAGTACAGGTCTGATCTAATCAGCTAGTGGTTCAAGTGGATCTGGATCTCAGTTCCAATCAGCTTCAGTGGTTAGTGTTCAAACTAGGTTCAGGCTCAAGTGAGTCTTTGGGAGGATCTGGGCCGCAGCTGGTCTGATTAGACTGACCTTAGCCATTGACTCATGCAACGCATTATGATGCACCATTCTTTGTCGAGGACGCATGATTCTTTTGTGTCGGTTGCCTACCCCAGGATCTAGTTGCACGTTGACTATAGTGAACAAATTGATGGTCTTTTGCCTCAACTTGATAACGAGAACATCTCTCATTGACTAAACAAAACCCAAGCCGAAGTAAATTAACTTTCTGTAGAAAGGGCAATAAAGAACTCTTGATGAAGACGAAAAGGTTAGTGTTGGAATCACATTTGATGACATGAACTCTTGATGAAGAAGAAAATACCCAGCTCAAGAGAGAAACCCATAGAAGAAACAAGAAGAATTTTAATAATAATAATTCACTTTATAATAAAGTACAAGTCCCACATATATATATATTCATAAGTTTTAACATACCACTTTCTACACAGTTTTAACATAATTTCACTTTTGGCCTTCTTTTCATAAGTTCAAATGCAAATTATAAAAAATCATTTTTAATCACTCACTAATTACTGTAGGACTCCTCACATACCAACCTTTTACATTCTGACCTTTACATGAACCCTTCACATATTAATCTTTCACATGCTCTATGACATTCGTTACTCATTAAATAAACTTGCACGCTCATGCTATAATTGTGTAAATACTTTTATCTCTAAAGCCTTTACACAAGAAAAATTAACCAAAATGCTCCAAACACGTAACAATACAAAATTGAACTTTGACTAAGACCCAAAAATACTACTACTCAACAACTCAACCCTTCAGGCCATAATAATACCGATAGTCAGCTAAAGGGCTTTTCCTGTCAGCCATTGGCTAAAGATGGCCAAAAAAGTTCAAATGTTGGTTTGTGTTAGATTCATGAATTATTTATTTTAAAGCGTGGAGGCACAACCATAGGCTACACTACTTAAATAGTAACCAGCACGGAGAACTTACACAATATGCAGCACGCCCCAACTTTTGTGCTGCATTATCTTGTACAGTCGATTGTATAAACTGTCCAGTGTAAAACATTACATTATTAACATATGTTAAGTTTTTTTTATTTAATCTGACCCTACATAAAACATTTTATGTACAAGATTTTTCAGTGAAATCGAATTTTGATCATGAAATTCCATGTCTTCATGTCCTATTTAAAAAAAAAAATTGTTTAAACTTGCGAGTCATACCACCTGCCTTTGTGACATGGACATGCTGGATGCAACGGTCTAGGACAACTTGTCTTAGACTGCTAAATTCAGGACAATATTGTAAGAGGGGTGGGGGTCTGACAATTGACACAATGAAATGTCTTGCGTTTGTGGCAGCCCACGCCAATATGGATGCAATCATCGGGCAGATTATTGATTCTCGTTAATCAAACATAGGATTTTGGATAATCTGAACAGAAAATTACCGTACTGTACTGCTAATTTGACATATTTTTCAAAATATTCTACAATTTTTGCTATTTTTTCTATATCCAAAGTCGCAAATATCTGGATTTAAAATAATCTTTTAACCCTTCGCACATGCAATTTCTTAAATATATGCAAATTTTCTCTCCAATATGTGACTATTTTTTGCATAACAATCTCTTATCCTTTTGATTCAACGTCAAAAACTTGCGTATTTAGTCTTTGAAAAGCTGAGATATATGCCTATAACTTTTCTGTTTTGAGTCAGAACCAAAAATCTCTCTAGGGTTTCCATTTCTGCATTCCAAAATCGGAATAAAAGCATGCTCTGTAGACTGAAACATGCGTGGCTATACTTTTTCTTTCTGTTCTATGCTATTTTTTAGCCACATGCACCAAAAATTGAGAAAAATAAATAAAAAAATAAAGACAGATCAGAATGTTAACTTTTCAATGCTACCAAGATCACCTTGATCTGATGAACGGTTGGAGAAAACATATTCTGAAAGATAGATCATTCAGTTGTTTGAGTTTGTAAATTGCATGCTTCTATTCCGGTTTTGGAGTTAAAAAATGGAAACCTTGGAGGGGTTTTTGGCTCTGACTCAAAATAGGAAAGTTATAGGCCTATGACTCAACTTTTCAATGGCTATAAAAATATAGGTTTTTGATGTCAGAGCTGAGAAATACATACCTGAGAACAAAGATTGTTGTGTAGAAAATATATATGCAATTTTAACATATATTTTCTATGATTTTCTCTTAAATATATGCAGAGCTTCTCTTATCTATACGATTTTCTCTTATATATGTGATTTTCTTCCTAAGTATACAATTTATATATATTTATTTTGCGATTTCCTCTTAAATATATACAGAGTTCCTAATATATGCAATTTTTCTCCTATATATGCAAATTTTTTTCAAATATATGTGATTTTCTCTTAAATACATGTGAAGTTCCTCTTATATATGCAAGTTTTTGTTTACAAAAATCATATATATTTTAGAAAAAATCACATTGAGAGAAAATCATATATAAAGGAGAAAAATCACACATATATAAGAGAAAAATCACATATATTTAAGAGAAGACCACATGTTTAGGAGAAAAATCACATATAGAAGAGAAAGTCATATATATTTAGGAGAAAATTACATATATAGGAAAAACTTTGTATATATTTAAGAGAAAATCACAAAAAATATATGCGAAAATCACATATATATATATATATTTTTTTCAGAACAGTCTCTTTTATTAGGTCTCTATCTTTCCATTCCAATGTTGAAAACCTATATTTTTATAATTTTTGGAAAGCTGAGACATAGGCCTGTAACTTTCTTGTTTTGAGATAGAGCCAAAACCCCCTTTAGGGTCCTCATTTTTGAGCTCCAATACTGGAATCAAAGATACTCTACAAACTGGAATAGGAGGTTTTCAACGTTGAATAGGAGGTTACGCCTTTTCAGTCTGTTCTATGCTATTTTTCAGTCATGTGTATTAAAAATTAAGAAAAAAAAAAATAAAGATAGATCAGGAAGTTATCTTTCCAACGCTACTAAAATCACCTTGATGTGATGAGCAGTTGGGGAGAAACATCTTCTAAAAGATAGACTTTTCGATTGTTCTAGTCTGCAGAGCATGCTTCTATTCTAGTTTTGGAGTTAAAAAATAAGAACCTTAAAAGGGTTTTTGACTCTAACTTAAAACAAAAAAGTTATACACTTATATCTCAGCTTTCCAACAGCTATGAAAGCATATGTTTTGGACATATGAGTGGAGAAATAAAAATATGAGAACACATACTGTTTTGCAAAAAATATATATGCGATTGTCACATATATTTTCTGTAATTTTCTCTTAAATATATGCAGAGTTTCTTCTATATATGCATTTTTCTTCCTAAATATGTGATTTTTGCATATATTTTATGTGATTTTCTCTTAAATATATGCAGAGTTCCTTTTGTATATAAGATTTTTTCTTAAATATATGTGGAGTTCCTCCTATATATACGATTTTTGTTCATAAAAATTATATATATTTAATAAAAAAATCATATATATTTAGAAGAAAAATCACATATATAGGAGACAAATCACATATATTTAAGAGAAAATCATATGTTTAGGAGAAAAATGATATATTTAAGAGAAAATCATATATATTTAGTAAAAAATCACATATATAGTAGGAACTCTACATATATTTAAGAAGAAACTACTGAAAATATATGCAAAAATCACATATATATTTTCTGCAGAACAATCTTTGTTCTTAGGTCTGTATCTTTTTACTTTGACATTGAAAACCTGCATTTTTATAGTCATTGGAAAGCTGAGATATAAGCTTATAACTTTTTTGTTTTGAGTCAGAGTAAAAAACTCCTCTAGGATTATCATTTTTGACAAAATCACTTGAAGAAACGTGGTGTGCAGACTGGAACAATCAAATAGTCTATCTTCAAGATGGCGTTTCTCCTCAATCGCTCATCAGATCAAGATGTTCTTGGTAGCATTGGAAAGCTAACATCATGACTATCTCTGTCTTTTTTCTATTTTTCTTGATTTTCAGTGCATGTAGCTAAAAAATAGTATAGAATAGATAAAAAAAGTATAACTACACTTGTTCCAATTTGTAGAGCATGGTTCTATTTTGGTTTTGGAGCTCAAAAATAAAAATCTAGAGGGATTTTCGATTCTGACTCAACAAAAAAGTTATAGGCCTATATTTTATCTTTTTAATGATTATAAAAATGCAAGTTTTCAATGTCGGATTAGAAAATACAAATCTAAGAACAAAGATTGTTATGCAAAAAACAATCACATATTTGAAAGAAAATTCATATATAAAAAAATCACATATATAGTAGAAACTCTACATATATTTAAGAAGAAACTACTGAAAATATATGCAAAAATCACATATATATTTTCTGCAGAACAATCCTTGTTCTTAGGTCTGTATCTCTTTACTTTGACATTGAAAACCTATATTTTTATAGTTATTGGAAAGCTGAGATATAAGCTTATAACTTTTTTGTTTTGAGTCGAGTCAAAAACTCCTCTAGGATTATCATTTTGGAGAAAATCACATGAAGAAACATGGTGTGCAGACTGAAACAATCAAATAGTCTATCTTCAAGATGGCGTTTCTTCTCAATCGCTCATCAAATCAAGATGATCTTGGTGGCATTGGAAAACTAACATCATGACTATCTCTGTCTTTTTTCTATTTTTCTTTATTTTCAGTGTATGTAGCTAAAAAATAATATAGAATAGATAGAAAAAGTATAGCTACACTTGTTCCAATTTGTAGAGCATGGTTCTATTTTGGTTTTGTAGCTCAAAAATAAAAATCTAGAGGGATTTTCGATTCCGACTCAACAAAAAAGTTATAGGCCTATATTTTATCCTTTTAATGATTATAAAAATGCAAGTTTTCAACGTTGGATTAGAAAATACAAATCTAAGAACAAAGATTGTTATGCAAAAAACAATCACATATTTGAAAGAAAATTCATATATATTTATGAAATCACATAAAAAGGTCTTTTTAAAATCAGATATTTATGATTTTATACATAAAGAGAATAGCGAGAATTATAGAGCATCTCAAAAAATGCATCATATTTATCATAAAAAAATCTCAAGTGGGTGCAAAACCATTTGAGAGTGAGCACTCGAACCTACTAGAGAAAGCCCAATAAGTCTATGAGATCCACTAGAAAGGTGCATGAGGTACAGTCTTGTCAGGTTGGAGTGACATAAAGTGCCATCTTGTTGCCATATGCCTAGCCTTCCTATTGCATCTGGTAGATATTTTAATGGCAAAAATGGCAAACCTACCGGGTCAGGCACTGCCTACCCGTGCCCACCCTGACCTAAATCCCTTTATTGGAGATTTCAAGGTCAGTGTATGTGGCTCCAACTATGCGTGTACCCATTAGTTATCTAAACCCAAATGAGATGGAAGAGGTGTGTGTGTGCTAATCTGTAAGATTTTTGTCATCATCTAAAAAGGCAAACAATAAATATCCAAGTATACATGACTTTGTTCATTGCAAAAACATTGTCAACGGCCTTATCCAAACCTTTGTCCCAGGAGGGCCAGGACTCCAAAGGCTGTATATGTTTGGGGTACTACTCACATGGAAGAAGTTAAAAGCCAATTTCACAAAGTTCTATTGACACTAACAAAGCACAAAGTTGAAGAGATTGAATTCCTTCAAATGAGTAGGACAGTTGACATTGTGATACAAAAAGATCAAAGGCTTTGTAGAATCAGATGAATTACTCTATTACACATTACATTTGTTTCAGTCCCTAAAAGGTTTTCTAAACATCCTTCTCTGCTGATGACTCCAAAACCTGTTTCTGCGCGCATATTGAAACTTTGAATCCAGTCTTGGGTGCATACTTCCAAACCACCAGACGACACCTACGTTCTGTGGTTTTGTTTTTAAAACTTGGCGCAATCATTTTCCTTTTAATTTATGAAACCTAACTGCTGCCATATGTTTCAATCCGTGACTGGGTTGGTTGGCAACTATGACAGAGCCAAAGAATCAAATGGTTTGACTCGATGAGTTGGCCAACTATGAGCACAACTTATGAAGAGAGCGACCAGAATAAGAGTGATGAAATACCACAAGGGATCTGCTCATCTGGAACTGGCGAGTTGTGAGTGTCACCAAGTTGACGAGACGTCACAAGTTCAAAACCCGCAGGTGGCATTTCCTACCTCAAGGTCAAAGTTGGGTGTACTCCCCGGTTGGCATGGAAGGCCTAAAAGGTTTTACCAGCCGGAGAACAGCCAATGTGAGATGGGTGATGAGGTGGTTTTTCCCTTATATTGTCTAAAAAAAAACTGTCATGCTACACTAAAGCGAAACAGAAGAACCCAAGAGAAGAAAAGGACATTGTACTTGGGACAACAATCAACGCTGCAGGTAGAGGAAGCCCATCACATTAAGGTTCTGTTTGAAAACTGGTATTTCTAGGGAGTTTATGCATTCGGAAAAGTGAAATACATGTTTTTTAACAAACACAAAAAGGGCGAGTCTCACTTCCTCTACCAAATGCATAAACTCCCATCTTTGAGCTAGAAATCCAAATTAAGGTGGGCACAAATGTTTGTGTCCTTTTCTTTCCTTGGACCAAAAAGAATTTGTCGTCGGATTGAAAAGAGAGCCTCTTTCATAGAAAAGGGCATGAAACAAACCTTTCCTAATAGGCAAGCTAGAGAAATGTAGCCAGAATCAGTTTTTTTTTTTTAAATGACAAGCTGGGGTTAGACAGACCCCTACCAGAACAACAGCCGCCCCATGTGGCAGAGGGATTTGGTCCTGGCCTTCAGCTTGACACAGGACCCTGACATGGGATACCACCTTGGTGGTACTAAAATCTGTTTTTGAATGTAAA
>JAHWRB010028381.1:0-10357 GCA_024653005.1 Nuphar advena subsp. advena | reverse complement strand
ACACTCGTGCTTGCGCTCAGGTAGGCCATCTAGTATTTAGAACGGCTGAAAAGTGGGCATAGACGAACTTGTCGACATATTACTTTCAGGAATCATGTAAATTTTCATAATAAGTAAAAAGTTTTGAATTTTTTTTCAAAATTTTGGGTTTAAGAAAGTTTTAAAAAGATTGGATTTTTTAGGGACGTTACAGAAATGGTGATTGCAAAAGAAAGTCACAATGGATTTGCAAAATTGTTTTTGTATAATATAAGTGGTGGCAAGTTGTACTGTTGTCAGAGGACTCCTCAGAAGGTGCCACTAGCATTTTTATTGTTTGTTCTTGTTTCTTATCTGTTCATTTTCTATTATAATATATGCCCTTCTATTGTAGACTCCACATAGTCTCTATTATTTTTATTAAAAAATAATAATAATGTTTTTACTGGCACAAAAAATGCATCAGTAAAAAGTTTTCCTTGGTTTTTACGGACTTTTGTTGGCACAATATTGCACCAGTAAACATGTTTTGCCGGTGCAGTTTTGCGCTAGTAAAAAATCCTTCGATTTTTTAAAATATCTTTTACTGACTCAAAAACTGTGCCTGTAAAGATTTATGGATTTTTACTGGTGCAGAACTGCACAAGTATTAAATTTTTGTTGGCACAAACTTTGCGCCAACAGAAACCACTTTTTCCTGGTGATGTAAAGTTGCGCCAGAAAATGCATTAACGACGATGCCTTTCCTATCGCAATTGTAGGTGCATTCTTGCACCATCAAAAAAGGTTTTTTTTTATATTGTCAACGAGTTATGCAACTACATCCTAGCTCACTAAGTGCATATGTCATGCCCTGAAAATCTAATAAAATATTTTTTTAATGCAAAATTTATTTATTCATTTTTTTATTATACTTTGGAATCATTTTTTTGTGTGGGTATTAATAAATTTTGGCCATGAGATGACCAATATGATATGAGATATCATGAGGGTCTACAGGTTACATTGTAGGGTAATTAAATGTTTGACTTCGAGTCAACATAGGAGAATTAGTTTTTTTGACCCTTGTATGTACATGAAATAGTCACAAGTATGGATGAGGATGAGAGGATTGTCATAGTATATAATCATATTAGATATGAAATGACTACTTTTGAGTCATCAAAGTGGAGACTTCACATCAACACATGGGTGCTTAAATGTACTGACTTGGTTGAGCATAAAAAATTATCTTAAAATCATTTATTGCTAATACATAATTTTCTCATATACAAAAAATGGTTCTGAATATCCTAAATGTCAGAACCCGACCTCAGGGAGGGATGGTCCTCACAAATCCAACTGTGGGAGAGGTCAAGCGTGGATCCCATAAGGGGGTTTTGTTAGGGAGGAGGGAGAAATTCTTCCCTCTTGGGCGATGTACTGTGCTGAAAAAGTGGAATGGGCGTCTAAAGGGAAAATATCGATCTATCGAGATTAGAAATCACGAACGAGAACAAAGAAGAGAGTTTCACTCAATAAACTTCATTAATTATTATTCAAAATAATAACACCTATTTATAGAGGCTAACAAAGAGTCCTAAAAGCATTAAGAAACCAAATAATTAATAGTTCAATAAAATAATTTGTTCAAGAAAGAGAGGAAATCCCAAGTGGAGTAGGATTGCCATAAGAGGGGGTGTCGTTCAATCCTGATCAAGTTGAGACTCTGAGGCAGCTTCTCTAGATCGGATCTGATTTGGGGTTGTGGGTCGTGGGACGATATCAGGTCCTCCTAGGTGGACCAGGGGCGGTCCATAACATTTGACCTAGGGAGCTCATTTATTACTAAGTATATAATCTAATTATTTTAATTTCTACTAAATAACTCATAATAAATTTATTGATGGATATATATTGAAGAATTAGTGAAATGCTTGAGAAATAATGAGTATCCAACAAGGGTTCCAAAATTATTTTGTGGAGAATATCCAGCATTGAGGAAAAGTACTGAAAGAAAATTATAAGTTTGGTAATTTGATAAATAAACATTTTAAAAATATTTTATTAAATTTATATTTTAAAAATATTTTATCAGATTTTTATAAAAAAGTTTCATAAGATTTTATTAGTATTTTACATCCTTAATTGCTAATTACATGGGCTATGGGTTTGATAGTAAATTTTTATTTTTAGAAGGGCTAAATGGGATATTAAATTTTGGAATGATGTTTTTAAAATTATTTTTGTAGGAAATGACTTATTGAAATTATCAACCCACTTACAGTTTCAGTAAATGGTAAAAGTTAAAATTTATTTGTTCATTGAATCTAGGGAAGAGAGGTTTTTCTCAAGATGATCATAGTGGCTAAGATTGAGAGATATAGTCATAAAGAAGCTTTGGAAGAAGTTAAAGGAAGCCATTGTTGGATCAAAAGCTCCATTTGAGGTATATATTCATTACTTTTTTAGATTGTTTTGGTATATGATAACCCACTTTTATATTTATTATATTTTGGGTTTTATATTTTAAACTCATATTACAATCAATAGATACTTTTGAGTCTTGCATTTTGACCTGATCATGTCCACCATAGGCTTCCAAGAAGATATGGCGGTATGGAGTGGTGAAGAGGAAGCCCAAGATAACATGTAGGAAGCGAGCCAATAGGTTAGCCAAAGATGCACAAGGTAGTTGTGGAGCACTTCGGTTCGCCCGCCAAAAGTGAAAAGCTTTTTAGGATCAATGATACACAAATCATCTATTCAATATTTGTCTCTTGCAGATGATCAAATCATCTGCAAACTGCGGGAGAGAGATCTGTTGATCATTTTAGGCGATTAGGTTGGTGAAACCAATAAGCTTAGAACGTTTAAAGAGAGCAGCGAGGGCTTGGACATCCAAAATAAATAATAGAAAAATTTTCCAATAGCCCCCAAACTTGTCGGCCTAATTCAAGCACACGCCAAACTTTTCAGAGTTTGCAAGTGCCCGCCAAAGCTTTTACTTGGGTTTATCAAATGACCCTGATCATAAACTAACATAGGATTGATATTGGGTTAACCTAACTCATGTTTTGAAGTTACTGTTTTACCCATGTAATTGACAAAATAAAATTACTAATTTGCCCTTATTATAGAAATATGAAAAAAGTAAGTTTGAGTATTTGCAGGACTATTGACCGAATGTTTTGAGTAAAAAGTTAATGACTACAATAGCACTTGAACCCTTAACCTCCTCAATAAGAAATAAGACACTAACCACTACACTATAAAACTAATTGTTGATTATTTAAAAATATATATATATATATATATATATATATATATACAACTTAAATTACAATAAATTAATCAGCCCAATAATCACTCTGTTTGGTTCTTCAATAGTTGGCCTGCTAAATATCTGAACTGAAACTAAATGCATTTTCATTTAACCCGAAAGTCAATTTGGTTATAGTTGGCAAAAGTTTTACTATTTCAAGAATCAAAATCAATAGGTTATTGCCATGATGGTGCCTATGCGAGCTCTAAGCACAACTAGATCCGTTTGGTTCCTCAATAGCTGAACCAAAACTAAATGCATTTTCATTTGACCCAAAAACCAATTTGATTATAGTTGACAAAAGCTTTATTATTTCAAGAATCAAGATCAATTAGCTGTTACCAAGCATAGGAGAAAGAGAGTTGACTTTATTTAGGCGAGAGAGACTCACGACTTGCGATAAGTGGAAAAAAAAAGAAGTTTCCCTTTCTCATGTGGCAAGACATATGGGTAGCATGATTATTTTAAAAAAATATATAACTAAATTAATTAGAGATAATTAAATTGGGGTCATTTGATTAACCCTCATAAAAATTTGTTTGGGCATTTTCAAACTCTGAAAAGTTTGGTGTGCGCATGAATTAGCGACGCTTGGGGATATTTAATTTTTTTCCAAAATAATAAGGGAGAGAGTGGGTTGTAGTCCTCTGCTGATGGGAAAGAAGTCACCAAGCTAACCGTTGACTTCCACCGCCACTGTTGCCTGCGTGATGAGGTCCTCACCTCGGTCCACTCAATGCACCTCTTTCCGAATCCTATGTTTGCTATGGAATGAAGAAGATACCTCCAGCACACCTTGTTAAGGGCTTTTGAGAAATCAACCTTTAATATAAAGGCTGGTTTCTTCGACTTTTTAAAGCTATTTAGAACAATTTTTTTCTACAGAAAAAACTGGGTTAGGCATACCCCTACTATACTATAGGGATTCGAACTTGCAACGTCCCAACACAAGGTGACGTGCACTGACTGCTCCTGCCACACAAGCGGAGCTCCCGTTGGTGTATTTAGAACCTCCGTTGCCAAGACAGAACACTCTTAGATGCATCTGCCGGAGATGAACGCCTGTTTCAAAAAAGTTTGATTGTTAAATTGGTTCCACTAGGTTTTGAATCCAAAACCTTTATCTTGCATCACGAACCCTAACTAAACGTACAAAACTACTTTTAGTCTTGAACAAATTTTGAACCTTTGGGAGTCAAATCCGCATTTCGTGTCCTCGTATCTCTGTCACATGTTTTTCAAAACCTACGCACGTAACATACCCCGCAAATGGTTAATGGTGCAATTGTGGTAAATCTCGGGGATGATTTCGCTATCCGATCGATCTTCGACTTTGTGTTTGTGGGGCTCGCCATCTAAGCGCGTATTATTCCTCCTAGTAAAGAGAAGTCATACGAAGCTTCCAAATTCCAGACTATGAAGCAGTAGAAATCCGATTTTTCTCTCGCTTCCTCGTTTCCGATCGTTCCCCAGATGAGATGAAGACGAAGGCGATGCACCTCCTTCTCTTGTTTCTCTCCCTTCAATTGTCTCTCTACTCCCACCTCTCCTTTTCCTTCACCCCTCCAGACAATTACCTCATCGACTGCGGCTCTCCCACCGACTCCAGAGTCGAAACCAGGCTCTTCTCCGGCGACTCCCCCCGTGCCACCCCTCTCGTTCGGCCTCCCAACAGCAAGATCTTCGCGAAAAATCGATACCCATCTTCGGATTTGCCTCAGATCTACCACACAGCGAGAATTTTCAGGCACCCATCTTCCTATGGCTTCGAGATACAGAGGAAGGGCACCCACATGATCCGCCTTCACTTCTTTCCCTTCTCCCCCTCCGTCGGCGACTACAATCTCACATCTGCGGTTTTCAGCGTGCACGCTCTGGGATTCTCTCTCTTGAACGATTTCGCCGCTGCGGATGGCTCCTTGGTGGTCAAGGAATACTTGGTCGATGTGAAAACCGATCGGTTAGTCATCTGTTTTCTCCCGAAGGAATCGTCTCTGGCTTTTATCAACGCTATCGAAATCATCTACATGCCTGATTTTCTCGTTCCTGAGATTGTTCATATGGATGGAAGACTTAATTTCAATCGTTTCTTGTCGAAACAAGCGCTGGAAATGGTTTATAGGATCAATATGGGCGGCCCCAAAATCACGCCTTCGAATGATACCCTCTATCGGACTTGGGTTCCTGATGAGGGTTATCTGAAAACCAAGTCTTCTGCACAACAAAAGTATTTTAGTGGACCCATCTATTTTCCCGTGATTTTGCCTAGGGAGATTGCGCCGGATAGAGTCTATGGTTCTGCTCAACTTTTGAGAAGAGATGGAGGGTCCAATATTACGTGGGTGTTCCCTTTGGATTTGGGGTACAAGTACTTTGTGAGGTTCCATTTCTGTGATATTGTTAGTTTGGCTCTTAACCAACTTTATTTCAACGTTTATATCAATGGGTGGTGTGCTTATAAGGAGCTTGATCTCTCCAATGTCACCCATGGTGCTCTAGCTACTCCATTTTATGCAGATTTTATTGTTGAGCCTGATGCTCGCGGGGAATTGAGTGTTAGTGTCGGTCCTTTGGATGGAGATGCGGTGAAAAAGAATGCTTTGTTGAATGGTTTGGAAATCTGGAAGCTGAATAATTCTATGGCTAATCTAGATGGCGAACCGTCTGGAATTAGAATGGGTGGATCAGGGATGAAGTTGAGTGCTGCTATTGAGGGTTTCGGTGCAATCGTGTTGATCATGATGGCAATCTTCCCTGTTTTGGTAATCTTGATAAAGAGGATGAGAGCTAAGGACGAAATCGCATGGATGCGATTATCTGTAGATGGAGAGAAAGTATGAAACCCCTTAGAAGACTGTTGCGCCAAGATTTTCCACATTGCTTCTCGGTTGCTGTACTACCAAGTGCGTGGTAGCAGTATTTCCTATGTTGATGTGGCTCGTGAATTTATCGAAATCTAAAAGGAAAAACCAGATGATGGAAGAAAGGTTATAATAGCAAGTTTTCTGTACTGTGATGTGTAACTTTGGAATAATGTTGTAGAATAAAATGAATGACTTTGAATTTTATCTTTCTTTGTTCTATAACAGATTGGGTTGTATGCTACGAGTTCTAGTTCAGAAACCTTTTCTTGATCGTTCTGTTCCTATGTTGGTTACTCTTGCCATAATATTTTATGGTTGTAATTTCAAATGTCCTTTCCTTGTATTCACTTAATGCAGTATATGATTGTTAAAATTTCTGTTTATCAAATTCTTGTTAATATGCTTATTCGGTTACTCAACAAAACATGTTTTCTGTTTATTCATTGTTTCTCAAAAGATTTTGTGCAGTATGTTTGTGGCGGTGTAACTTTGGAATGAGATCGTACCCTAAAAAAGATGAGAACTTCAAGGGAACTTGGTTTCTTCTATGATAGGTTTGGTTTATGCAACCAGCTCTAGTTCAAATGCCTTTTTTAAACCTTTTATCTCTTTGTTGGTTGCTGCTGCCATAATTTGTTGTGGATGTAATTTCCAATTTCCTTTCTTGTATTTACTTTATGTAATATGTGATTGTTGGACTCTGGAAGGTTGACCTAGTAACTTTTGACATAAATTTATAGGCCAACTGTTCATTATCGAAGGTTGATGTATGTTTATATGCCGGATTTTGAACCCAGACACTGCCTGGCGTTTAAGATGTAATTGCCATGTCTTTACAGTTATATATCTGGGTGAACTATCTTAACCAAGGGGTTCTTAGGTTCAAATAACACAATGGATGATTCCCTATTTTGGCTGTCAAGAAAAAAATCTCATTAATATTAAGACTTTTCACACAATGTGTCGACTACTGGGAACAAGTTGTTAGTTTGTTTGAGTTCATCTGAAGATTATACCTGATAGATTTTTTAGATAAACTAACAACCTAGAGGTTATGTTATCAAGGTTGAAGTTCTGATATGGCCAAGATTGATGCCAATGCCTCACTGTTAGATGAAATCATTTGGTGTTGTAAAAGGTTTTTCATTTTGGTGATTATCAGCAAAGAGTTAGAAGTTTCAAAACACTGTCATTGATAGTTGTTTCAAGGATCAAAATCTAGTGCTATGGATGCAGACCTATGGGAGCCGCATTCCACAACTTATTATTAAATAATTGCTAGAAATTTGGTTGAGAGTAATTATTGGTGGACCGAATATTGCACCTTTAAATAATATAGCATATAGAACCTCGTTCATGATGATAATTATCTAATAAACATGTCTTTTGCTAAGTCCAGGAATTTGTGCAGACACATTATTTATAACCCTGTGGAGTATAGCTTGAAAATTGTTCTGGATGGTATCATTCTGCTCATTGAGATAAATGGAAATGAGTCCCATACATGTGTACTTTCTTTTATCATTGTGGCAAGAATTTGCAAGTTTTATTTTTACGATGTCACTAATTTGGATTGAATAAATGTTGTATTTTTTCAAGTCATTGTTTAGCATGCTTTGAAAGAATTTGATTTGTCTATGCCCACTGATGCTCCAGATGCACCTTTTATGGAGAGTTTATCCTTCATTTTTTTATGCCTATGTAGGTTAAGTATTCAAATGAATCCTCCTAGTGTGCTGTAGTGTGTGTGGTGGGCGGGGTGAAGATGGGGGAAAGCATCTTCTCAATAGGTTGGAGATTTGGAAAGTGAACAACTCTGTGACCAGTCTAGATGGAAGTGTCTATAGGTCCAGTACTAAAGGAAGGGTGGGTGAGTAAAAAAGGTTGACTCTTTTTTTATGGATTTGAGCCTTTTCTGAACTTATTACTTAAAAAGGCAGGATCAGAATTTCTTTGGTTGTTTATGCAACAAAATAATGATAAAACAAGGAAATTTTCTGTTCTATGGTGTCTACTGCCCAGTATACGTTACCCTTCTATTTTCCAAATCTTACATTAGAAACTTGAAGCTTTCACGTGGGTGCTAGTCTCTCTCTCTCTGTGCATGTGCCCGTATGTGCGTGTGTGCCAAATGCCTAAAGTATGAAGCAGGATTTTATCCTTTTTCACTTCAAGATATTTTGTTAATGGTCATTTTTATGTGTAATATTAGAATGAAATTTTTAGGCAGAATAAAAAACAAATTTCAAATGGTCTTCACATCTATAGTAATAGCACAAGCTGAATTTCTTATGATTCAGCACCTCTCTGTTATCCTTCCCCTACAGTTACCTTCTGCATTGTAATTGGTGTAACCTTCTACATATTTTATACATGGAGTAGCATATTAGAGTCTGCTTCTAAAGATATTTAACAGTTTAAGAATTAAGTGCTAGTTAAAAGGATTGATAACCAGATGGATCTGTTTATGAGCCAACCTATGAATAATTGAAGCTTGGAGGAAGTCGACTATATGTACTCAAGACCTCTCGAGCGTGCGGTAATATTGCAGAATTGAAATCTTGAAGGAAACAATATGTAAAGGGTTAGGAAGATAGAGGCTTATTTTCAAGTGTGATTGCTGATGGACTTTTCACATAGTAGCATCTGTCAATCTTAGTGAGGAAAATAGATGTTTTTTTCAAGTTTCAACGTTTTGTTTGTCTAAGATTTGTATCCATTGACATATCTTTGTTGATGTCAGATTATGTTGCCTGGGGACATTCAAAAACTTTTCATTCTAAGAATTGGAAGCTTGACACTAGTAGTTCAGTGAATCTAATTCTAGTTTCATGGTCAAGTGCAATGATGATTTGGATGATTATTGGTTTATAACTTATACAAATCTAACATTTGGGATCAGGAAATTCTAAGAATGCATGATGAGAAGTTAGGCGATCTTTTGGTCAGTATCATCATTAATTAAATAGCTTCAGATCAAATCAACTAAAGGAAGCTACTGTCCCTGATTTAAATGGCCAGTCCATATAAGTGTGCTACTTTGTCTTACAATGTGCAATTCAAGAAAGAAGCGACAATGAAAACTCTCTTTTTTTCATTTGGTACACTACATGTTTTATTCTGTCTGTCGAAACATTAAAGGTTCTTCTATTTCTTGAAAAGAACGTGACTATAAACGATAGAGTGGCCATAGAAAAACCTAATGATCAAACCCTGCACTGTGGTGCCACCACTTGAGTGAGTCTTGGAAGCTAATAGAAACAGGAAAGAGATTTTGTATCTCACATGCTTTTACACGGCTTCAGACTGCTGTTAAGAGTAGGGCTGGTAAACAAACAGAACAGCTCGTGGCTCAGCTCAGTTTGGCTCGTTCATGATCGGTTCATATATCTGGCAAGCCGGGCTATGAATAGCTCATTTAGCCTGTGTTTGGGATCGGCTCGGAGCAGGAGAGCTCGTATAGATAAAAAAATATTTTTTTAATGTATATTTTAAGTGTAATATATAAAAAGAATAATGCATAATATATATATACAAAGAGAATGATGCATAGACAATATGAACTATTAAGTGTAATGTATAAAATATGCACAATTTTAAGTGTAACATATAAGCATTACGAATATATTTTGAGGCGAAATAAATATTACATATATATTCTATGTAATAAATAACATGGAATATTTTACACATGCAAGCTCGTATTGGGCTTGACTCATTCAGGCACTAGATGAGCTCGAGCTCGGCTAAACACAAGCAAGAGCCGAATCACAAGCTCAGTCCACTGGTAAAAGACCTGAACTCGAACATGCCATTTTCAGTTTGTTAGGCTCGTTTACCAGCCCTACCTGTCCATATGTTCGGGATATAAAAATTGAACGACATAATAAATCCATTTTGACTTTCAAATATGTAATAAGATAAAAAAAGAAATCAAAACATGAAGTTAATTTAAAGATGAAACATGTTAACTGACAACGTAGAACTATAAATTCTAAAATATGACCTCTTATAAGAGATAGAGGACAAGCCTTTGCTATTTGAACAACATGCAATAATACTCAATGCACGTAATCAAAATGATGGTCCTAAAAAAAGGTTAAGGTCCATCAACGCGATGAACGTGAGAGAGAGAGAGAGATTGAGGAGCTCGAATCGAAAGAAATAATTAAATGAAATTTCCCTCACTCCTCGGTAGTGTGATTAACGC
>JAHWRB010025831.1:0-10570 GCA_024653005.1 Nuphar advena subsp. advena | reverse complement strand
AATAAAGGTGTCTTTTCTGAAGTTCTCACAAATCTTCTTGATGTTTATGGTGGTGCAAACTGCAAAGTCCATTTTCTTCTTTCCATGTTCCTTTCAGTTACGTTCTCATTTTTTGTTTCTTTCTTTTTAATGCCCATGGTATCATAAGTGACCAGCCAAAATGCGGATTTCTTCCTTTCTCAAGTTTCATAGCTGAAGGAAATCCTATCAAGAAGAGGGCTACTCGTTTCAAAATGCACCAAGTGCTGAAATTTCATCAAGGAGAGATCATTTATTTCCACTTGCTGCACGTCTGGTTTAACATGAAATTTCCCAATCCTTCTTGGAAGATTTTTGTTGAAGTCTAATGGTGTTAGTTACATGAATTTTAAACTGCTTCATTATTTACAACTTCTAAGATATGTTAGTTTTTTGTATTTCCTCATTCTGGGCATTGTAATTGCCTTTTTGACTTTTTTTTTTTGAAAGAAAGTAACTGCCTTTTTGACTTGTAAACAGGTTGTTTCATTGTTTGTCATGTGAAATCTTTTTATTTTAGTCATCAATTTGTTCACCTCACATACTCACCTGATTGAACTAAACATGTAAATATTTAAGTCAGTTTGTTGTAGAAGTCCTTTTCAAAGTCCAAACAAACTGGAAGCATTTGTTGCTTTAGTATTCTTTGGAGATTCAGGTTTTCTACGGAAGTCCACATGCACTGTATATGTTGGTCTCATCCAGGGCGCTTTCCTATTTTTTTCAGATATCAGAGTTAAGCATATATGACCCCTTGGATTTATGCTCTGGATCTAGAGAAAGAATACGCCATGCTATCAGAGCTCTCTTTACTACTCCACAAAACAATTTTCGTGTATTTTTGGATGGGGTGCTCATTTATGGTGGTTTAGGTGGTTACTCGGAAGCTATTTGTAGTTTGACTGACACGTGAGAGAAGCAAAGTATTTGTGGATATGCTTGATGGTGTAATCAAGTCCAACAATGATAAGCGCATCTCATGTTTTATAGAAATTGTTGCAGAGACACTTTACCATTCTGGGATATTAAATAAGCTTCTCAAAGTTCAGAAACTTGATTTATTTGACATAGAAGGAGCAATCCATGCATACTACAGCATAATTTCGCAACCCTGCTACATATGCAAGAATTCATATGATTCAGAAATTATGCAGCGCTGTTCTTTCTTCCATTGGAGGAGAGCTTAAAAATCATAAGGGAGTACCTAATATCTACAACTGCAAAGTATTGCAGTCTTATGATCAGCTTTCAACCCGGAGGGACTGGAGACACATAATGAATATGGCTCTATTTCTCTGGGGTCCACAAATCAAAGTTTCAATTACAAGGTTAATTCTGACTCTCAGTATTTTCTTCAGTTATCACTGTTATGTTTGTTTAAGTCCAGGCAATCTAGTTGAGGGTCACATAATAATGATCATCCTGTGATAACTATTCATTTTACACTCTCATATGCATCTTAAATCATTGCACTCTTTTTTATCTTTTAGTTTCTCTTTTGAGTAGACATAATTTGCTTTGGTTTATTCTAGGACTGTACATGCCAAACGAGAATGGTTTTGCTTTTAGTCATCTCATGAAAAGCCGCAACAAGTTTATTGAGTGATTATGTTACCACGCTGGTTGTTGTATTGTGGCATCATTTCATTATGTACATTAGCATTCTCATCGTTGTCCAAGATTGTGGACCCAATTCATAATTTTTTCTTGCCTTTTTGGCTTTATGTTCCACAAATTAGCATTCAATAAAAATCTCTAATCTGTCGTTACTTGCTTCATTTATTCAAAGGCTTGATCTATCAGATAGTGCTCCTTGGCCTTATACCTATCCTGTAAATTCATCTCATCTTGACTTCATTTTTAAATTGTGCTCCCAGTTTCCATATAGTAGTGAATTTTACCTGTTCCTTTACTTCCAAGAATGAACTTCATGGTTTTGTTATCTGGTTCTACATGATAAGTAACTTTCATATACTTTGCAATAAAAAAATCAAGTAATCTGCATGAAAATGAACTCAGTTTAGCAATATCTCTATGGATTGTTTTAAGTTAGGTTTGTCTTCTAACGTCAAAATCCAAGGCATAGAGTTCCTTGTGCATACGTTTTCACGTATATTGTTTCTAGTTAGGTTTGTCTTCTGTCGTCAAACCCCAAGGCATAAAGTTCTTTGTGCACGTGTTTTCACGTATCAATACAAAACGTGCATTCACTTTGTCCTCGTGTAACAATTTTATTTTTGTATTGTGTTTTTATCAGTAAGAGCCGTGTGTAGATACATCTGATTGCTGCACATTTCTATAGTATGTTTGGATTTTTGTTTCCTTCTAGTGCATTGAGCTTGTGATTTAATAAGATTAGTTGTTGGCAATACTATTATCCATGAATAAAGTTATTCATCTAGTAAACTAAATACAGAACATGGAAACAAAGGACAACCATACCAACCTTCTTCCAGTGGCTGTTGTTCATTCTTAAACTTTCACCAAAGATGAGCGGCTCCATGACTTTGATTAGGCTATTATTTTAATCCCTTCTTAATTGCCATCCATACAAAATCGTATTTCTATTATCACGGCACTTTTGGTTGGGTTCTTTTCTTCTTGGATAATTGTGATTTTGGTGTTAACTTTACTATACAAATCCTACCTGCAGGCTCACTTCATTGACCTTGATATGAAGCCTTTGAAGAAGATGGTTTACTACTATGAGTTGGACCAGAAAATTGTCTGCCATTATTGTGCACATATGATAAGAGAAGTTGGAGATGGTGACACAGTAGCCAAGTTGCATAACCAACAATTAGTATTATTTGAACCAAACATGGGTGATCAAAAGAATTAGGATACTAAATTTTTGAAGTGAGAAAATCTGTATTAGTTAATAATGAAATGGTTATGGCCATAGATACATTATTTCCAATTAACGAAATTGCCCAGTTTGATTGACTTTTTCATTTGTTAGTTGCTAGCAATACACATTTTGGAAGTGCACTTGTTTGATAATGCTGGTTAGTGTGATGTGGGTGTATAGCTGAAACAGGTAATCCGTGATCTTCTCTTTAATTAAAGAAATTGCTTGATTAGAAAAAGCAGAAATTTCTTGAGTGGAAATTTCACCCATATATGTCTTCTTATGAAATGGTTCTTTTATGCTTTAATCATTTTATGGTTCCTTTTTCTTCTTGGAGTGGCACAGGCGAAGTAGAATTGGCTGGATTTTACAATAAGAGTGTCAAACAATAACTGTTGATTGTTGGTCAAATTTAGCTGCACAAAAGATAGTGGTTGATAATAATTATTAGCTAAAATCATGCCATATATACGTGTCATGCAGTATGTACCTGTTATATCAAAATAACAAGTGCGCAAAATATGTACTTAGTATTTAGCCAGAAAATTCAACGAGAACCTATTTCTAAACTTTAAATCTTTAATATATACCCCATATTATATGCTATCTGATGATTATTGTTTTTTTGTTTTTCATATAATAATAGTGGTGTATAACATGTTGCCTCATACCTGAGAGGCATACCTTTTACTTTTGATGGCAGAGATCTGCTTGCTCTGACAAGATGGACACCACCTACATATTGGATGGACAAATGTCCTGGGCACAGTTTTCACTTTGGTTACATTCTTCTAGCTTACTGGGTTCTACTAGATTTGGATCCTTAATGTGCATATTGGATTGACAATTTTGGTGATTGTACCGAATTAACAGTTTCTTAGTGGCCAGAGACTATGGTTTGTGTCCAAAGTTATGATGGTATGTTCCCTTCTCTCTGTGAATATGAGGGATACCCTGGACATTTCTCCCCTGTTAGCTGTTTGATTTTTTCTGCTCATGTATAGGGTTGTGACGATACCTAGGACAAATGGCTTGTTGACCCTCGGGTTTTAATACGGCTGATGTGTTTTCAGCTCCCTTGTCACATGCCATGCATTTGTTTAATCATCTTCAGCTGAGTATTTTTGTTTTTTGTTCCAGTTCTCACCTCTAACCAAGTCATGCTTGGGGAATTGTGATCTTTGCTTGAATTCTTCACTTGTTCACAATCTCGAAGTTCGTTTTCTGCCAACAGATATGCAATATTGCTTCTGCACATCTTTTAGTCCTAGTTTCTATACAGCAATGCGACAACGGTATCTTGAGCACAGGGAGTTGGGGACCTTATGGGAATTAGATAATAATTTCAACCATTGGCCTTGAAAACATTTTTTATATATATGTTTTGAGTCATCTTTCTAAAAATCGGGGTGTAAGTGCATGTTAAATGAAAAACCCACTTAAAATCTAGGTAGACAATTGTGATCATGGATATATCATAGATGAGAGGCACTATTTTCGATTCATAGTCAGTTTGCACTCTTCATTGTGAATTCCGATAATGCAAAACGATGCTACATTAGGCAATAGTCATAGAACAATACTTGCTGCAGGAACCATAAAACCAGTTTGGAGTGTGAAAAGACCCAACCACTAGACCAGGGATAGTGTGACGTGGGGTTGATGTCCACTTCCGGCATTGACCAGCCATGATCTTCATAACATCTCTTCAAATCAATTATTCTTATGTTCCTCAGTCTCTCCTGCACTTTTAACTGCCATTCGATTGATAGATCAGCTTGTGATGCTCATAAATTTTGTAGTCATGGTGAAAAATCATTAACTTGAGCAATATGCTGCATTGCATGAATGGACAATGCAGCTCTTTTTAGATTGATGGTGCTGAGAAGGTTATAGCTTCCATTTAGTACCACAGAAGGTAACACATAATTAAGATGTTTCCATTTAGTACCACAAACTGATAAGCAATCCTTTTAATCCCTGTTGTAAACTTGTTTCTGTTCTATTTTTCTATTGTTCTTACCGGGTGCTACTTTCCAATTGTAATGCACCAAAGTCAGTTTTTATTTGATTATTTCCAAGCTGATAAATGCCTGACAAATTCTGTCACAGTATGGTATTATTGTGTGGCCCCAGCGTTAGATCAGTGACTCATAAGGGTTGCTAGGCTCCAGCATTTGTATTTAACATGAAAGGGACACGAGGGGAATTGATACAACCACCAAACTTCTTAGCATTTATCCTTGGGTCGAACAGCTTAGTTTACTGTTACTGGTAAATTAGGGACCATTTTCCGAATAGGTAGAATTCATGAGTTGCATGACTTTCAGTGCTATTTCCCACCATGTTTGGTTAAAGACTTCCCATTGGTGCTATTGGTGATTTTATTAACGCCATTAGCAGCTATTAATAGGTTAAGAAGGAATGCCCTAAAACATTGGGTGCATAGTATGACAAACTTTATTCGTCAGTGGTCGAAAGTGGTGCACATGTGTGTGCATCCTAGTGGGGGCCATTAGTGACACATGTTGCTAAGTGGAAAACCCATGTCGATGGCTATGGCATGCGACAATGGCACAAGGCAACACAACATGCTCGTTAGCAACTCAACAAGCAAGTATCAATGTGCGCATTACATCTCAAGTGCATCTCCTCAATTCCATGTTCCATGGCATGGAGTTCTCTCTAACCACACGCGGCCAGGTTCCATGCTTCAGGACTACCATGCCACCTATGGCCCGTCTCAACTTCTTGTATGCAAAAGGAAGACTTTCATACGGAATTCATGTGCCACAATCGGATTTTCTCTGACTCAATCATATGTGAAAAACACGTCTGTGAAGTCAGAACGCAGAAAGGAGCAACTTCATTAGGGATACCATGCGGGCTCGCCAAACTTTGGGGTCACGTATCTCCATACACATTGAGAATCTTCGAGCCAAGATTAAAATCTCGTTGACACATTCATATGTATGTGAGGAAGACTATGGTGGAGTCGTTTCAGTGAAATACGTGACTTCATTCGGGAACACCATTGGAGACCAAAAGTGTTGCATTTACAAGTGGTATTCGGGTTCTTCCTAGTAGCCATCATCTATAACACCTATATAGGGGATTTTCCTCTTGACTTGCATTGGTGCATCACCATGCAGTCTTGAGTGAGAAACCCCTATATCTCGTGAGTAGCATATTGGAGTGCACGTAAGTCCTCACAAATATGCAAATTCTCTACTTGGGCATCTCAAGCATGCGTAGGGCCCACTCTTGCCGCCCTCCTTGTTGCCTAACCTAGCACCCTTGTGAGGGGCTCGACGAGTCCATGTCAAGCGACGACGATTCTTCTTGGGTAGAGAGTTTCACTACATCATACTAGCAACTAGCTTCATCTAGGGGTCGAAAGGCCTTCTCCACCATGACAGAAGGCTCTTATAGGGTGCGCTATATGCTCTGTGGGGCCCGCAGGTTCCAGAAATCAATATGCCTCTTATTCATTGCCTCTTGGGAACTCGATGCTCACTCCAATGTCTATGATGCTTATTCAAACACATAGCTAACTCTATGACCTTCGACTGTTTGTGCACAAATCACAGAAAGATGATGCACCCGTCCCTCGTTGGCTTGGATGCTTATATGTCAAAGGCTTTGGCATCACCCCACTATCGACTCGCTCGACTTGGCTTCTATCCAGAAGCATGTATGGAATATACATGTCCTCGAATCTACTTCCATTACGCTTATCTACCTTCTCACCTCTAAGGCAAGTTGTGTGTTGCAAGGTGCAAAGAGTCACTAGGTGCTCTCTCCACGCCAGAAAGGAAAAGGTAGAAAATGCCTCTGACAACTAATATCAGAGCTTACCAAACTAGTATCAGAGCTGTTCCAAACTGTTATCAAAGTCTATTTGTCAGTTTTAAATGTCATCAGAGCTGCCCAGACTGCTATCAGAATACAAACCATATTGATTTGTGGTTTCATTGCTGATTTGAGCTCTGCTAATATCATTAGTGCGGACATTTCAAGTTCTCTGCATTGTTCCTTATCAGTCAATCTTGACAAACTAATTGGGACACAATACACAGTAAGTGTGAGTTGTATTGAAGTTTACACTCAAAAGTGCATCATCTTCATCAAGGGTATTTGCAACATTGTTAGATGCAGGTTGTTGCATGATCGAGTTTCAAGATCCAAAAGTGATTGCTACACTTCTTTCACTCCCTCTTGCTTGGAGTGGCAAAAGAGTGACCCATGATTGTTGCTTTGCCCCTTCTACCTATGGATGCTGCTACCTAGTTGAACGAGGCAGTTATGAGATGCTTCGTAAGGTTGTGTGATGATGTTTGTTATTGTAGTTGCCTGCCATCACACAAGATATTCACTTATTGGTTGGGCACCTTGGTGTGGTGACCCTTTCCTCTTCAAGCCCATTAAGGGGATGTGTTCTTCTTCAGCTCGATGTCTCTTGGGCAAGTCTTGTAGGTGGATCTTGCTCTTTTACATTGCTTGCAAGATGATGTAGTAAGGGACTGTGTAGTATAATTGACTAATTTTACGCACCTTCTCAGTGGAGGAGGCTCATCAGCATGCCTCTCCTCTCCCCACTCCATCGATCCATTCATTTGGCACCTTGCCTTGGTGTCACGTGTGCAATGATCGTTGGGTTTGTGTAAGTTTTCCATCATCAATATCATCTTCTTCATCTTCACTCATCATTTTCTTCACCTACTTGTGCAAGGCCACAAGTGGCACCACCAAGATTGCTAGCCCTTGGTCTTTGTCCTTGCAGCGGGACTTGGTGTCACACTCTGGCGTCCATCTCAGAGATAATCACTACATCGTGAAGGCCATTCCTTCATTCAGATGATACGAGGATCCAAACACTCCATCACTCCTCTCATGTGCATGGAGAAAACACTCTGTGTTACACCCATCAGAGGCCATCCCTCCGTTCATTGGCGCATGTGAGTGAACCATTATGATACTCCATGGCTAACCTATTAGATGCTCATTTTGCTGGGAGAAGTTGACACTTCGCAGACCTCATTGAAGGACCATATGTTTGCTGAAGGATCAACTCATCTGCTAAAAATTGCATCGCTCTCTTGGCCCATGTCTCTGTCACCTGGGTCATGTTTGCTCATGGTCGAATTGCTCTCCTCAATGGAGCACTTTGAGTGTCAAACACTCCTGGATGCCAAACACTCACTCCACTTAGGAGGACCAGACCACCTCCATCTCAACGACCTTTCCTTGACCGCATTGGAACTTCATGACGGCTTGTTTACACCGTGCATTTTTGTTGGTGACGATTTTCACTTATTGGTTGTCAATCCAAGGCCACCTTGGCGCTTCATCGGTGGCCTCTATACGCCATACTCTCAGGGACTCTGCTTCTCAGACAAAGGGATTGACATTGAGTTCTATCTCATAGCACGACTTCATCATTCTACTGCCTTGCACACAAACTCTTAAAGGATGCTTGCTCAACATCATCTTCTGTCGGTTTGGATCATACCTTCTCCCAATTGGTGAAGTATCGCCGAAGACGTCGAGTTTTTTCTAGTGGGAGAGAATGTGATGAACTTTATTCATCACTAACCGAAAGTGACACACATGTGTATGCACCACGGTGGGACCTTTGGTGACACGCGTGTTGCTAAGTAAAAAGCCCATGAAGATGGATATGACATGCGATAGTGACATGAGGCAACACAACATGCTCGTTAGCAGCTCAACAAGCAAGCATCAATATGCACATTACATCTCAAGTGCATATGCTCAACTCCATAATCCATGCCACGGGGGTCTCTCTGGCAACCCGCGACTACGTGCCATGCTTCGAGTGTGGCATGTCATTTGCGGCCTATCTCAACTTCATGTCCGCAAATAAAGGACTTTCATAAGGAATTCATGTGTCACTATTGAGTATTCTCCGACTCAATCATATATGGAGAACATGTTTATGAAGTCAAAACACAGAAATGAGCAATTTCATCAAAGGGTGCCATGCTGGTGCCTACACGGGCATACCAAACTTTGAGGTTGCACATTGAGAATCTCTGAGCCAAGATCGAAATCTCGTCGACACATTTATATGTGAGAAAGATTGTAGTACGGTCATTTTGGCAAAATGTGTGACTTCGTTCAGGAATACCATTAGGGACTAAAAGTATTGTATTTTCAAGTGGTATTCAGGTTCCTCCTACTGGCGGGGGTCAGCACCCATAACACTATATAGGGGACCTTCCTCTTGACTTGCATTGGTGCACCACCATGCGGTCTTGAGTTGATAACTCATATATCTCGTGAGTAGCACACTGGAATGCACGAAGGTACTCTTGAGTATGCAAATTCTCCACTTGGTCATCTCAAGCATGCACAGAACCCGCTCTTGCAGTTTGCCTTGTTACCCAACCTCGCAACCTTACGAGGGGCTTAATGAGTGCATGTCAAGCGATGATGATTTCTTTTGGCTAGAGAGTTTCACTACGTCATACTAGCAATTGGCTTTGGTTGGGGTTGAAAGGTCTTCTCCACCATGATAAAAGGCTCTCATGGGGCTTATTATACGCTCTATGGGGCCCGTAGGTCCTAGAAATCAATATATCCCTCGTTTGGTGCCTCTTAAAAACTTGAGGCTCACTCCAATGTCTATGATACTTATTCGGATGCGTAGCTGGCTCTACGACCCTCGATTGCTCCTACGCTCATCACAGGAAGACAATGCACTTGTCCCTCATTGGCTTGGATGCTTATACGCTAAAGGCTTTAGCATCGCTCCGCTATGGACCTGCTCGACTTGGCTTCTATTTAGACATTTCATTGTGCTAAGCATGCATGAGATATGCACATCCTCAAATCTGCTTTTGTTAGGCTTACATAGCTCTTCGCCTCTAAGGCAAGCTACGTGTTGCACTGTCATGACCTTTTTTTTCTGCAGTTCCTGTCTCGCTCGGAGAGATATTTGGGCCGTGTGACACGCAGCTTGTCTTAGAGGCGAGGAGCTACGTAAGTTTGGTGGAAGTAGATTCAAGGCAGTGCATATCTCATGCACACTTATTACAGCTGAATGTCTGGAGCAACAATATCGAATGGGTCAGTAGCAGGGCGATGCCAAAGTCTTTGGCGTATGAACATCCAAGCCAACGAGGGATGAGTGTGTTGCCATCCTCTGATGAGCACATGAACAATCAAGGGTCGTAGAGCCAGATACACGTCCGAATAAGCATCATGAACATTAGAGTGAGCATCGAGTTTTTAAGATGCACCAAAGGAGGGGCATATTGGTTTTGGGACTTGCGGACCCCACAGAGTGCAAAACACACCACATGGGAAACCCTTTGCTATGATGGATATGGTTTTTCGACCCCCAACCAAAGCCACTTGCTAGTATGATGTAGTGAAACTCTTTAGCCAAGAGAAATTATCGTCGCTCGACATGCACCCGTCGAACTCCTCACAAGGGTGTGAGGTTGGGCAACAAAAGCGGGCCTCACGCATGCTTGAGATGCCCATGGAAAATTTGCATACTCGTGAGCACCTTCGTGAACTCCGATGTGCTACTAACAAGATATAGGGGTTGCCCACTCTTGACCGCACGGTGCCACAACAATGCAAGTCAAGAGGAAGGTCCCCTATATAGGTGTTATGGGTGCTGCCCCCCCCCCCCGCCCCCCCCCCCCCCCCCCCGCCGCCCCCCCCCAA
>JAHWRB010024691.1:0-10077 GCA_024653005.1 Nuphar advena subsp. advena | reverse complement strand
AAAGAGAAAAAAAGAGAGAAAAAGGCTAAATGGTGTAACGTAGCTGGTAGAAACAATACAAAGAATTGGAAAGACAAAAGTTTGCAAGTCAGCTACGTCATTGCTTGAGTCACTAACGCCTAAATTCCTCACAACTTTCCCATCGAACTCAAAAGTATCAGTAAATATAAAGTAAAACATGCACCACTACCATCTAACACCTCTCTTTCCTTCGTAGCTTTGTATTTGAGATAGAGGTAGAATCTTTAATGGCATCTTCACCACCTCTTCCATTGTTACCTAAGGCAGACTGTTCTGTTAGAACCAACATGTTGGAAGAGGAAGGTGAAATCCTTGCTGCCATGATGGCAGTGTTGTTGTGGTCGCTGCTCTTGTTGTTGTTGTTATTATTATTGTTATTGCTATGAAAAAGGTTCTTGGAATGGCAAGTAGCAGTGGAGATAGTCTGAGGTGAGCGAAATGGGCATTAGGCAGAGACCCTTGCCCTATAGGTACTGCATGGCCAAGCCCATGTCTTCTTCGATGAGCTTAGCTACTTGGTGCTTGGCTGTCGTTAAGCCATCCAGTGTGGATGACACCGTTTCAGTAGAAAACTTCTTTGACTTTTGATTTTCCCCCTCACGCCTTCTCGGTTTTTTATCAATAAAAAACTTTTTTGAAAGAATTAAAGGTGTTGCCCAACAAGATGAATTCCTCTAATTCTTTTGAAATCCATTTATTATCAATTTCATGAAATTCACTCAATTGCCATATCTCAAAATGAGATCATATTGATCTGTACTTGATTGACCAACAAACAAATGTTCATGTGAGAATGCAAGGTCAATCACAGCAAGTCTTATGCATTAGAGATGTCTAGTCTAAGAAGAATGTAGACAAATTTGAGAAAAAAACTATTTTAAAAAATAATACAGGAGCAGAACAATGTGCAATCTGAGTTTGTAAGAGATCCATTTGGATCCAATTTAGTTTAGGGTTATTTGAATTTTTATTTAGATTTGGATATTTTTCATGTAATGGATCTAGCTTATAACTAATTTAGAATTAGGTTTTCTCGTGTTTTCTCATAAATACTCATTATAGGCATTTTTTAGGAGGTTGATTGAATTGAGACTTGTTATTTTTTTTAATTTTATGATTTAACTAATTATCAATTTTTTATTATTCTTGCTTTTAGTATCATAATTTGCAAGAGCAGCTTAACTTAATTGTTTCTTTGCAAATCCAATATTGAAATTGAGTTAAAGTGGTATCAGAGCAAGACTTCAATCTTGCCTACAATGCTACAAAGTTCATAGAGCAACTTGAAGAAAGCTCAAAAAGCAAACATGAGTTTTATGAGAACTGTTTTACATGACATAAACAAGGATATGCACAACATAGCACAGGAGCTCGATTCAATAGTGAAGATGCTTAACCAAATGGTTTAAGAATGCAAAGAGCAATAACAAGAAGCTGATCAAAGATTTTTAAAGCTAGAATAAATGTTTGAGGCATTCATGTAACGCTCAAATAATAAAAAATGTGTGATCAGTTGTGTTTGAAAGAACCATGTCAAGAATCCCATCAATGAGGGTGAGTCAACAGGGTCAGCCCTTGGTAGCATTCAACTATAATTGTCTCCCTAGACAAGACTGCACAACAAATTCGATGTCATCACCGACTCCTTGCCAACACACATGATCGAAGAGAAACGAGAAGGACATTGCCTGCCCCACTTACTTAGGTCATTGGAGGGAACGACGAATGCATCACCGGTCCTCCTGTAATCTCTAATCACATTCAGGCAGGAGAGGAGGTTGCCTCTGGCCTACTGGCTACCAACTATTTGGTGTTCAAAAAAGGAGGCCAGAGGGAACCCTTCCCCCTGGGGTTCGAAAAGGGAGGTTGGAGGGCTCACCACCTGTTGATAAAAATTTTTGAAGAGAAAGATTGACTTGTCCAAATTTTGTGAAATCCTTAAAAGGCCTTTTTTAAAAGATGTGGGGACACAAGCTCTTACCATCCTTTGTCCAAGGAAAAGTTAAAGCGAGGGCATATTCTCAGTTTTCATAACTCGAATCGCACCAACACGGATTCAGATACACAGAATAAAACCATACGTGTATGAGTATATAATTAATGAACCCCATAAAATAAAGAAGATAAACACATGGATCAAAAATTATTTTTTTCCTACTCGAGGGCCTGTTTAGTTCTTTTAAGCTCTTCCTCCTCTCTTCAATAGCACCTCCATGTAGGTTCGAGGATTTGTTAAATAACTTCAACAACACCTTCGCCTAGGTATGGCATTTCATGACTGATTCTGAGAAGGGATCAGAGTGTAGGTGGGGCTTAGGTAGGCTCTTTCTTCAGGGCCAACACTTAGACATGGTTTTTAGATTTTTTAATCCCAGAGACTACAGGGGGCTACCCATATTTATAGGAATTTTGTATGAGATATGGATACAAGAATTGCTGAGTTTGACTCTAACTCAAATATATATGTTCATATCCTTATGAAGGATAAGATTCATTCAAGAAGAGTTTTACTTAGTATAAGACTTTGGGTAGGATAGGATTTAAGATTTTTTTTTTATAAAATTTTTGTTTTCAACTAGGTCATATTTGAAGTGCATTTTTTTTACTTTCAAAATGATTGAATTTGGTTTTATACTTAAAATGTGAATTAAATGTAGGGATGTTAGCTTTTCAACACATTAAACAGTGCCTCAATCTGACATCTGGATAGAAAGTTATAGCCAAAACCAGTTACCCTATCAAAATAGATCTGAAGTATAACTCGGTTTAAGCGCGAAGATCCAAAATTTTATTATCCAATCTGTAAGAAACCTTTAGAAACCTCATCCACTCTTGTCATTTAAAAAAAACCACCCAAAAGCCTATCATTGTCTTTCTAGAACTTAAAAAAATAAAATATTTTAAATCCTATCCTACCTAAATTCCTATCTCAAGTAGAACTCTTCTTGGATGAGTCTTATCTTCCATAAGAATAAGAAATGATTCATTTATGTTGTATTGAAATCCAGTAGTTCTTGGATCTATATCACATTGAGAATTCTTATAAATACGGGTAGCCGTTATATAGTATGAGAAAATCAAAAAATTATTGGCCCTAGAGAAAGTGCCTACCTAAGCTTTGCCTGTACTCTGAGCCCCTCTCGGCCTGAGCCTTGTAATGTCATACCTACGTGGAACTCTTACCAAAGCTATTTAAAAAATCCTTGAACCCATGCGGAGGTGTTGGTGAACCGAAGCCGAAGAGCTTAAAAGAACTAAACAAATCCTCGAGTTTGAAAAAGGTATTTTTTGATTCCTATGTTTTATTTGTTTTATTTTATTGGGTTCATTCATCATATACTCATACACGTCTGGTTTTATTTTGTGTATCTGAATCTGTATTGGTGTGATTCAAGCTATAAAAATCAAGAACCTGCTCTGGGTTTACCTTTCCTTCAGGCAAAGGATGGTCAGAGCTTGCGAACGACGTCCCTACATCTTTTCAAAAAAGTTTTTTAAGGATTTCACAAAATTCGAATAAGATAGTCTTCACCTTCACAAATTTTTATCAATACCACCTTGTTGTTTCCCTCCCAAAATGTCAGGATGGAGAAGGTGATCCCTCCACCAGCTGGCTACTGACTGATGACCTTCCTCTAAACAACGCTTGATGGTGGAACCCCTACCCCCCTCAGCATGTTATTTGTTGCCGCTGGCGTGGGGTACTTTCCCCCCCTACCCGTGTGAGTGGAGACTCCACTGGGGTAGAGCCCCGCCCATCTATTCTTTATATGCAACTGGTTCTTTGAACTTGTTCAAACCTGAAACTAGGTGACAGGCCATGTTTTAGGCTCAAAACCTGGTTTTGGGTATTTTCGGTCCAATCCCTAGTTAAAACCCACTTATTTCAACCCAAGTGGACTCAATTCAAGCTTCAGATTCATCGGAATGGATCCAACAACCTATTGTGGACTGAAATCAGACCCTAAACATTGAAAACCCAACCCGACCCAACTTCAGCCCATAACCCACATACCTCTTGGACAATCCTTAAACCAGCCCATATTTCTGACATATATTTCCCATTTGACCCTAGACCTATTAGAATTCATTTGGATCCAATTAAGACCAACTTGAATCCAATTAATTCCTTTTGGATCCAAGTGCATTTTAAAATGAATCATTCTTGTTTGGCCCATATACTGGAGTTGTTTTGCATCAGCCATCAAGAAGCAACAAAGTCCAACTATTCTCTCTATTTGGATCATCAATAAAATGGATCATTCCACTGTCAGCTTCTCAGGATCAGTGCTTGATAGATCCATGCTAATTGGATATTGCATCATTTTCCTAGTTAGAAGAAGTCAAGTAGAAGTGAAAGAAATGAAAGTGGATCAGACTCGAGGCCAAGTCTTTGTCCAACCTAGGGAGAATGATGCAAGAACGAAACAATGTGCAATTTGGGTTCATAAGAGATATATTTGGATTCAGTTTAGTTTAGAGTTATTTGAGTTTCTATTTAGATTTGGATATTTTATCATATAATGGATCCATCTCAAATACAATTTAGAGTTAGGGTTTTTCCTGTTCTCATATAAATATTCATTATAGGTATTTCTTAAGAGGTTGATTAAATTGAGACTTGTTATTTTCTTTAATTTTATGCTTTAATTAATTATCAATTTCCATTATTCTTGCTTTTGGTAGTGTAATTAGTAGGAATAGCTTAACTTGGCTATTTTTTCACAACCTTGGGACTCCGGGGTTGCATAAAAAATTGTGCAGGTTGCACCTCTACCACGAAATACTCAAATCTTCATCTCCATCATCCACCCACTTTTATAAAAGAACCACAATATGTAAAAGCTCCTTTTGGTTTTTTCCAGAAAAAACTGACCCATCGTTATTTGCTGCCACTAAAATACCATATGAGCCAATAAAAAAAACTGATAGAAAAGAAATAATCCATGGAAATTGAAAGTGCTTCGGTGTTTGTCATGAAAATATTCGAGTGCTTATTTTTCTCGAGTTTATATTTTAGCTTTTTGACTGAGGGTATTGTTTCTATCACTTTGTCTCCTCCAACACCAGTTCGAGGCAAACTATATCTTGGATTCTTCCTCAATCGTCCATTCTACAAATTCAGATCGTCTCTCCTCAAGCTTGCACTCTGCCCTCTTATTGCCTTCTTTTATCAACAAAAGTTCAGTAACTTTGGTTCACACTAGGGGCCATTCTCACTTTCTCCTTGAACTTTTTATTGTTGTACATATACTTGGGGATGTGATGTACTGGACGCGTAGACCTCCAGGGTGGTTGCCTTTTGATTCTTCTATAATTTGATGTTTTTATGGTAACTGCCTTTGGAGGGTTTATCCCTCAACTTGTTTATCAAAAAGAAAAATGTAGATTTTATAAAAAAAAAAAATGGAAAAAACCCGTTATTACGTTTTAGATAATACTTTTAATGTCATGGTATCTTTTTTCGTTTTGGGTTGTTTCACTCTTCTCTAGCATGGGGTTTCCTGAAACTAATAATAACGGGTTCTCTCTTCTATACTATAGCCCCGTTTGAATGACACTAAAAACCAACTTTTTAACATGGTTTTGGGTGAAAACACAGTTTAGATGCCAAAACTGAGTTTAGGCTCCATTTGGATGTCGAACATTGTGTTTTGGCAAACCAGTCAAATAAAAAATCTGCCTAAAGTAGATTTTCACCCCCAGAAACCCAGTTTATCGAGCCTAAGAGGGGTGTTGCCCTCTCCCACCCATCTAATGTCGTCTTTCTTTCTGTCTATTTGATTGATCCATATACAGACCATTTTTGGCTGGCAATTGGGCGAAAAATAGTCGGCACGGAACTGTCCTGGCTGCACGGTACTATGCCTACCATTTTTTCCCCTAATGTTTTGAACTTGGTTTATCAGGTAAGGGTTTTTCACCCTCTTACACCCTTACCTTACTCTCCCACCCTACCTATTTTCTGGCCATTTCCAGCTGGTGGCTGGTCGGGAAAATTTTCTTTTTTTTTTTATTTCATGGATGTTTGGCCATTTTCCAGCCATCCACCGACCAGAAAATGACCAAGATGGTGTCGCCCACCATGGGTGACAGCATCTCGGCCATTTTCCAGCTAGTGGGTGGCCGTATGTTGCCTTCTTTTTTTATTTCGGGTGGCCAGCCATCGGCCAAGAAATCCGGGCCAGTGTCGCCCAGCACTAATGACACTGACCCAGCCATTTCCTGGCCAGTTGAGATCAAAGGAGCGGTTAAGTGACATGACTGAGTGCCATAACCAATCACATAACATCATTGCATGGGGGCCCACTGTTACAGAGTGCAGGCCCCACATGTAATGCTGTCATGTGATTGGCCATGGCATTTAGCCGCTCCCTGTTCAATTTCTGGCTGGTGGCTGGCCGGAAAGTGGCCAGTAGGGGGTTTTCACATTTTTTTTTTTTTTTTATCTTTGGTGGCTAAAACCATGAAAATCAGTTTTTTGGGGCAAAACCAGGTCATGTCCCCGTCATCCAAACTGCCCCTAGCTGATGTTGTCCTAACCTTGCGTTCAAATTCAATTGCCAATGAGATCTTAATCCAAGATCCAATAAAATTGAAAGCATAATTGAGCTTTTTCGCTAAAAGTATTTTTCCAAATGTAACTTTTCACGTTCTAAATAGTTCTCTTAAAAGAATGAGTTTTTTTTGGCAATTTGTGTTAAAAAGATGAAGTTTCTTTTCTTTTTTCCAAGGTTTTATTCTAAAAAACTTATTGGTTTTATTCTAAAAGGCTTATTTTAAACGTGGTTTTGCTAACTAAGAGCTGGACAGGTGAACTAGAGCTATGGGGGAAGAATATGAGCCAAAAGTAATTGAGCCTTCTCTTTCCATGATGTGGACATCATGGATCATGATGCATACCAATTCTACAGAGAATAGATCTAGTTGGTAGACTTTAACATTATTGGTGAATGAACATTCGACATGGACACAGCTCAATTTCTGTGAGGTTGTAAGTAGGGTTAGATGTTACATCTCTATAATGTGAAGCAATCGTCCAGTAGACAAAGTTGAGTTCAGGACCTTTGGGATCAAATAATGCTTAGTTCTTTTGAAAATCTCTTCTTTGTCTCCACCTCGGCCCTCAACCCTGGGAATGTTGCTGGGTGTCAGAGCCCTTGGAGTAGTAGATCTGGGCTCTTTGAAATGGTTGCAGAGAGCCCTGACCCCTCCTATCAAGCGCCGGGTCGAGGGGGATTGGATTACTTCCGAATGATCCTTCCTTTTAGTAAAAGATTGGCTAACCCAACACAAGGTGACCTGCACTAGCTGCGCCTACCAGACAAGCAGAGCCCCCCATTGGTAGGGTCTGCCTAACCCCAGCTTGCCTTTCAAAAGAAAAAAAATTCCTTCCTTTTAGTAAAGATCGGCTTTCAAATTGCGAGAATCCCACTAGTGTGCAGGATTTTTGGGCATTTAAAAATTTAATTGCTATAAAAACACCAAAACATTATTATTTAAAAGATCATAATTTGTTTGTCAACAAACATGATCTAAATAGGGTTGGCAGTGGACCGGGGTGGGGGGACAAGGTCTCCACCTCCGGCCCCATCTCAAAATCCTGCCCTCCATCCCTGCACGGGTTTTGATTTTAACCTTCATCCACGTTTCATGTCCTCCATCCCCGGTCCAAACGGGGCGAGACGATGAGAGGCCCCGTTTCCCCTCGGTCCACTGCCATCCCTAAATCTAAAGGATGATTCCTATTAAATAGACCATGTTGAATCCATCTATTGGGTCAGATTTAACCAAAACATCTTGCAACAATAAGATTCTAGGATGGGTATGACAACAAGGGTATGGCATTATGGATGATTGATAGGACCCCCTTTCTAAGTCTTCTAAGTAGAAATTGTATGTTACCACTACCCATTGCCTCTTATCAAGCTGATGTCAAAGAGTTTTAAATAAGAGTGTAATTTTACGAGGTAGAGATACTAAATGTCAACTCCAGGTAATTTGTTGGATTGCCAGTCATGAGCGCGTTGATTTAAATGTAAGATGATAAGGTGCAATGTCATTGCACACTTTTTAGTGTGCTGCTGCACTTGATTACCCTCTATCTATGGGATACAGCCTACAGCGGAGCCCAACAGCAGATGCAGGGGTGATCAGGTGCAACAGCACACCAAAAGTGTGCAATCACCTTGCACCTGATCTTCCCTTTCATTTTTTTTTATACTTACACGGAAAAATCACCCTCAGGATCATAGACCTAGCCACGCTGGCTTTGCCTGCCATACTTACGCCATTGTCCTGGCAGCATAAAACTCCAAACTGTTTAAGAGACAATAAGAAAATAAGAGATGACCATGACTTTCTTCTTCTTTGCAGCATAGATAACAATGGTTGGGAAAAATAACACCAAACTTTCTAAGCCTGTTTTACTTAAATAGCCTTTCCAAACAAGCTAAATATACCACCCAAGAAGCTCTTTAAATCACACCCTTATCCCAAACAAAATTGTACCAATGTCCGTGGGATGTGTCCACCCTGATAGTGTCTCAAATCTCACGTTTAGAAACGTCCATATCATTGCATCTTCCCATCTATCTAATCTAATCTGTTCCTGATCATTACCAAGATTGAAATGCTGACATTACTCTGCATAAATCATAACACCGAAAACAACAGATCATAGCACGAACCAAAAACATGTAGACCCTCTTTCATTGTCAAACACGAGAAATACACATTTTCTCATTAACATCAGTAAATGAAATAAGAGACGTACCAATCCAAGGATCTGTCCAAAATGTAGTACTCGTCCCATCCTTCACATCACAAGAGACAAACTTGGATACATGTCCATCCTTACACTGTACCTTTCGAAAGAGCTATTTAGGATGTCCATAGAAGCTTTTATTCCAAAGGCATTTTGATCTAGTAAAAGAGGTCCACATCGATTCCTTTCCGTAGACATCCAATGCCAATTTTGCAAGTCATGCATTGTTAACCTCTTCAATTCTTTGAAAGCCAACTCCACCCTAGGCTTTTGGCTAACACAAGACCTCCCATGCAACCAAGTGAGGTCATTTATCATACACTCCTTCCTGCTACAAGAATTATCAAAAAATTGCTTCAGTCTTTTGATGATTCTCTTAGGCAGCCTAAAGATAATAACCAAATCATCGGAATGGAACCCAAAGTGTTCTCAATGAGAAGAATTATGCCTGAATAAGATAACAGTTTAGATTTTCAAGAGTCAATTCTATTCTGCACTTCAATAATCATTGACTGACACACGTCTGCATTAAGCTTACCAACAAATAACGGGAAACCTAAAAGTTTCAAACTGCTTATCTTCAATCCCCAATGGCCAGATGTCTTGATAATCGTTTCATTACCATAAAAAATAAATAAGGAGATATTGGGTCTCCTTGCCTTATCTCTATTGAGTTGAATTTTTTCCCTCGGACACAATTCACCACAACATGAAATGAAGCTGAAATGACATAAAGCATGACACATTGAAACCAAGCTGGGTGGAATCCCAACTGAAGTATAGAAGTCTCTTTAAATTTTCATCTAACTCGATCATATGCCTTCGAGAGGTTCAACTTCATACTGTTGATGAATAAATTTGAACGTTGGGAAGATGGGACATACCTGAATTCACTGAAATTGTAGGAGACACGGTTACAAATTCTGAGCGTCCTTTGCCTAACAGGAATGTAAGGACATGACAGGTTTTCTCAATCTCCGTAGCTCGAATCACGTCGCCATGGATTCCGATATGCAAATTAAAAGATATAAACGTGTATAAGTACCCAATTCAAAGATTAAATAAGATTGAAATAAATATATTAGAGATTCAAGAAATACCATTTTCAGACTCGAGGGTCTGTTTTATCGTTCAAACTCATTCTTCTGTCTGTTAGCACCTTCAAATAGGTATGAGTGTTCTTGCAGGGCCAGTATGTAGATATGAGATTTTTAGATAATTTTAATATGATCTGATAATTTTCAAATGCTCAAGGTATAGGGGTGAGTTCCTATTTATAGAGTTCAACA
>JAHWRB010024574.1:0-10578 GCA_024653005.1 Nuphar advena subsp. advena | reverse complement strand
CTTGAGCATTAACCAACATCATCTTCTTCAAATAGAGATATAACTTGCAGGGCCCCCAAATGAAAGGTCTATATCCAGGCCTACAGGACCCGCCTAGGCCATTTGGGGAAGCTGGATAAAGGTGCGGGCAGTCTTCATCGATAGAGTGGAAGTGGATAGTCCTTTTTTTTTTTTTTTTGGAAGTGGATAGTCAAAATGCTGGGTAATGATATGAAGGTGCTCAAATGACAAGGTGTTAACAGTATCGTGCTACCTATCTTTGAATGTATCTTTAGGGCATCTTGGTCTCTGCCAGGCCTAATAGTGAGGAAAGAATCATGGCCACAAAATCTATCTCACTTAGGTACTGAAATGGCAGCTTCCTATTGGGTTTAATCTTTTACAGTTCGCCTCTCGCTCACTCTTTTAGGTAAGGACTTGCTAAATGGGAGGTCATGTTTCTCGAAAAGCCAGTGGAGATTCATTTGGCATTGCTGGCTATGCTTGGCCTGGTAGGCGATATGGAAGGAGCCTAATTAATGCCCAAACTTTCAATGATGCTCACGTCTCTCCTACAACCATTTCCCCGCCACATCCTTATGGATGTTCATCTCATGCCCGGTAGAAAATGGGGGACAATTGTCATGGGCTCAGGCCTACTGTCAAGAATTGTATTTCATTATTCTCTCTCTTCTGGCCGCCATGAGCTGATTCTCAACTGATCGGTAGTGTTCTATTTTCTACTTGAGGAATGAATTAACGTTTCTCTCAAAAAACAGTGATCTACATGTTTTAATTAGTGAGAACCAATTTTTGGATAGCTGGAATCCTGCCAATATATAGGTTTTTCAGCAAACCAAAAATCAATGGCTATGAATGCATTGATTTTTTTTCTGACTCATAAAAACATGTTTTTTCATCAAAAAAACATGATCCAACAGTTTATTCATACTAAATCGAGCATACTGAACACATCTGTGAGGTTAGATTGCGTCAAAATAATTCACATCATGAGATTCAAACTCCATTGTAGGTATAATCTATTGTAACAAATATAAACCATATATGTAGGGCCTTTATATGTTATTGTGGCCATTACCTACAAATGCCTACCTTTTTAAATTATTTTGTTTTCTGGTTGTTTTTCATGCAACTAATCTTACAGATACGCTTATTGGAAATCAACTCTTGAATCGTCCGGTTACAACATGTAGACAGGATTTTATAAGACTTCAAAAATCGATTTTACGATACTTTCCTGAGTCATAAAATCATGGTTTTTTATTTTATCAGATGTCTCCCAAGAGATAAAATAGTGTTTTTTTATTGAAAGAACAGATACAAAAGCCAGTTCCTACTATTTTGAAATTCAGAGGCATTTGTATGGAATGGTGTCATTACGTCACCTTGTGTTGGGACGTTGCAAGTTCGAATCCCAATGCTATAGTTGTATAACTGGTAGGGGTCTGCCTAACCTCAGTTTTCTCTGTTGAAAAAAAATATATCTTCTGGTGATTCAATGGGCAAAAACTCAAAGTAGGCCATGTTGGGGATTAAGCTGTAGTCTGTATCCTGGGGCAGCTTACTGAAGGGGTTCAAATTCAACCCAAAGCAGCACTCTGATGATGCATATAAGGTGCTGGCCAAGGGCAGTCCCCCAAATCCAAAGTAGGGATGTATTGAGCTATAGAATCAGCTGTCACTATAACATTCAAGTATTTGGTATTTAGCCAAATACTCATGATGATGCCCTCCCAATTCCCACTTGAGCACTCTGCTCTTATATTGCTGCATCTTCTGGGTTAGGCCTTGGCATGTTTTCGAGCGCGGCTCGGACTTCTTTGTCGGTGACTTGAGGATCGACGGTCCCATACTCCAGATCTGCTGCAAGGTCAATGAAGTGGAGCTCCAGGAAGTGGATGGCATGGAGCAGGGCTAGCGCGAAAACCACGCCTATGCGAAAGATGCCAAACCGATTGGAGAGTCCGACGAGCATTTGAGAGTACCTTCTCTGGAATAGTTCTATGCAATGGATGGAGGGAATGGGTTTAGTGTAGTTGATGTAAATGTACTGACCAGAGAGGATTTGAGCACATCTACGGTAGCTAGTAGAGGCCGTGCACACGGCATATAAGCATATCACTACAAGAAATTTGCATTTTATTGGCGCACCCTGGCGGTATTGCCTGTAGGAATGCACACCGAACCGAGCTGGCTTGGTTAAAGCTTTACTTCGGCTCGTTCGCTTCGTAAACGAGTCGAGCTTGAACCGGTGTATGAAGCTCAGACGAGCTATCGAGTCGAGCTTGAACAACCTGTCGAGCCCGATAATGCTCGGTTCATTGCAAACCCCATATATATAATATTTTTGCAAAAAAAATCAGAATGCATTGTTACAATCCCACATTTTTTAGCTGAAATTTTTTAGTATGTATAGAATTTTTTCAGCAATAATAATAAAAAATACATGTTTTGGCTTAATGGCCCAAACGAGCATCCCTACTTACTATCGGTTAATTGTGAATTGCCCAACTCATTGGTGTAGCTTAAAGGCAAGGACAAGCCAGGGCATGGAGAACAGCTACTGCTGTTACACATTGCGACAGGCAAATCTAACGAAATTTGTGCCTACAATCGCTGCTGACTTGGTCAAGCGTATCAAATTGAAAAGGGGCTATATTAAGGCACTAAATGAAAATGCAAAACAATTTCAAGGCTTCCTCACGTTCCATTCTTGGTCAACAGACAGTAAAAAGCTATGATCAATTGCTGTCCATGAGAAGCTACCATTTGTCTTATTGAATTCAATGCAAAACAAACCCTGTGTGTTGCTCCCTCCCGCAAACGCATAAACTTCACCTCTCCTCCTCCTCTAAAATTTCCCAGTTATTTTAATTTTAACCATCCTTGTTATTTACTGCTTTTTCTCCTCTAAAACCAGTTTGCTGTTCCGATTCCCATTTTTTTTCATCTCTCTCTCTCCAGTAGGTTGAATTGGGTTCTTCATTTTAGCATCTATTGATGATCTCTTTGCTCGTCTGTGAAATTGGAATTGAGCAATCAAAATATTGCAAATAAACAAAAGTTGTGGTCAGGGGTGCAGAGAATTGACAATAAAGGTGAGGGAGTATGAGCTGCTTCTGTTGTTTTAAACCTTATGAAGGCAAGTGTCTAACGAACAGAGACGACAAGGGAGAAGGCATTCCAATAGCAACATTGTTCGAGAGTGTTTCCTTTAAAAATGGTAAGTGGGTCAATTCCATTATTTCCATAGTACTCGTACTGGTTTTGATTTAGCTTATGCGTATTGATATATAGTTAATTGATGAATAACCACATGTAGGAATGGAGACTTCGTTGTGGTCCAATAATTGTTAATTTTCAGCCTTCTTTTGAGGGTTGATTCTATCATTTCTATAGTCCACATGTTGGTGTTGAATCTGTGTATTTTACGGATGAACAATCAAAGATTGGAATGGACTCTGATGTGCTTTAATTGTCTGCTTGTTTTGTAACATTCTTTCGGTCGGTACTAATTACACGTCAGCAACATCCAAGGATTAATGTTTTATACTTCAGATTTTGGAAATTGCTAGTGGGGATCATTTCTCTTTTGTAATTCACCCACAGTTTGATAGTATTTTGATGTTATATTAGTCTGTTAGTGGCTGCTTGTATTTACTAAAACCGCGATGGCGCAGACAGTTTCAGGTATAAGTTGATATCCGAGGAAATAAAAAAGCTTGGTAATGGTGACATTGCTGAAAGAGTTTTCAAATTCCATGAGTTAGAGGCTGCTACAAATACCTTCAAAGCTGATTGTTTATTGGGGGAAGGAGGTTTTGGAAGAGTTTATAAAGGCCTACTTAAGAACACGGCTCAAGTATTGTGTTTCTTTCCTATCTTAATAATGCTGCTTACTTATTCAATTAAAAAAGCTTCACGACAAGATAAGATATCGACCAGGCTAGAGAGCCCAAGCATGGTATAGTATTATCAACCTGGCTTGGAAACATGGATCGACTCTTCTGATTGCAACAATTATGAACTGGACTACTTGGAGGCATTGGCCGATCCTACTAAGATGAATGGGTTAATTAGGACTGACTTAGCTAATTGACTGGATTGATATAATGTTCAATGAGCCCTGGTTCACTGTTTCAATCTGGCACTGGTGAACATGACTACCTTATGGTTCTGTATCTTCAGGTTGTGGCTGTTAAGCAGCTTGACCGAAATGGGCTGCAAGGAAATAGGGAGTTCCTAGTTGAAGTTTTGATGCTGAGCCTCCTCCATCACCCAAATCTTGTAAACCTCATTGGATATTGCGCAGATGGTGACCAAAGGATTTTGGTGTATGAATACATGCCATTGGGATCTTTGGAGGATCATCTTCTTGGTAGGCCTAATGTTTCTCAGTTTCTCATGCTTGTATCATGGTAATAGCTGTTGGAAATGTAGTACAATAAATAATAGCTTCTTTTTTTTTGTTGTTGAAGGAAACATAGATGTTAAATTGAATTTCTTAATGTTCAATCAACTTTAAGTTCTCCCAAAAACATCTTGAATTGCCACTTTGCTGGATCCTGTGGAGTTTTTCTCAAAAGGTTTTGCTTGCGCTTGGGAAATCTGAATTTTTAGAGTACTGAAGAAGTGACTTGCATCATCAATTGCAACATTTTTTGAAAGAACTTGTCATTATCTTTAAATTAATTAGGAAATATATTGTTCTTTCAGACTTGCCTCCAAATAAAAAGCCTTTGGAGTGGAGTATCAGGATGAAAATAGCTGAAGGTGCAGCCAAAGGTTTAGAGTACTTGCATGATCAAGCTAACCCACCTGTCATTTACCGTGATTTTAAAGCATCTAACATTTTACTTGATGAAGACTACAACCCAAAGCTCTCTGATTTTGGACTTGCCAAACATGGTCCTGTGGGTGACAAGAGCCATGTCTCACCAAGGGTGATGGGGACATACGGTTACTGTGCGACAGAATATGCAATGACAGGCCAACTCACAACCAAGTCCGATGTGTACAGTTTTAGTGTTCTAGAAATTATTACCGGCGAGCGGTTGACAATGCTAGACCAACAAGTGAGCAGAATCTTGTCTCTTGGGTATGATCTTTTATACATGCTAGGCTATTTTACTCTTCTCACCAATTACAATAGATTGTTTGCATTCATGTTGTTGCAATACCATTTGATGCATCTTAGCTTGATAGAGACATGTGATGGAAATTAAGGCTTTAAGATGCTGAAAAATCAGGCATTTTAACTGTAGGAATTCATAGCACGCTTAGTTGCCTTTAGTGGTCTTCGCGTTCAAGCAGTAAACTTCTTAGTGTGTACCTAGCATGATTATGGTGCCTATGTTTTGGATTATGCATCCTTTTCTTTACCTTTTATAATTGATTCAATCTATTTCCATTATTACATTGAATAACATGCAAATTTGTTGAGAAATTGTTGGTCATTTTCTGATAAAACCCGAACTCCCATGGAGGACACTTCTATGCATCTGGCCCCACGGAGAAGGGCAGGGCAGGGCAGGGCTTGGAAGCAGGATGCACACGGGGGGAGATCGCACCATGGAAGGCGGGGCGAGACCGGTTGGTCTAACGAACACACTGCAGGCATGCGGCAAGGGGCGTGTCACATGGCAAGGACACTGTTAGGTCTGACATGGAAGGGCTTGGAGCTGGGGTGTGTCACAGGACACAGTCAGGGAGGAAAACCGGCAGGGAGAGAAAGTAACATCTCTCTTGGTTGGCATGGGCTGCGAGGCGGGTGGCGAAAGATGTGACCTTAAGGGAGAAAGTCGTTCCCAACAGGCCGGCGATGAACGGGTGAGGGAGAAAAAACATTCCCTCAAAAGGCAGGCACTCATACGAACACGAACGAAGAATTCAGAAAATATTCTAAAACTTTATTAAAAATAAACTTAGCATGATACATCTATATATAAATTTACAGGAAGACAAAACAATAAAATACACAGACATAATCCCACCCTAGATGGGATTCTAAGGGGCATCCCACCAAAGTCCCAGCTTGGATAGGATATCAGAATGGATCTTGGGGTTGGGCGGCTCCTCTGGATCAAATCCTGACTGGAGCGGATCCTCTAGGTCAGACCTGGAGCAGGAAAGGATCCGTAACAATCCACCCCTCTCAAACACACCTTGTCATCAAGGTAGGAACTCCAGATACTAAGCCGCTATCCAATCTTCCTATTTCCAGGTTGCTTCATCAACCCCACTTCCGGTCCATTGAACTAACACTTCAGTGACTAAGCGACCATCCTTCCTCCACCTTCTTTTTTTTAAGAACCCTAAACAACTGAGGTGAGGTCTCTCCGAGATTGGGCAGGGCCGAAGATCCATCGAGCGACTCTCCTTTGTACGGATTAAGGTGTGAGATATGGAAGATAGGGTGAACTTGGGCTCTTGTTGGAAGGTCCAAGCGATAGGACATTATTCTGACATTCTCCAAGATGGGGAATGGCCCTAAGAAATAGGGTACAACTTGCATTGTTGTACTTGTCGTATGTTGCCTTGCTAGTGGGCGACAACTTGAGGAGCACAAGGTTGCTCACCTGAAATTGTCAGGATCGATGCCTCTAGTCATATGTCAGCTTCATCTGCTCTTGGGCAGCAGCCATATTCTTGTGCAATAATCGTAAGAGATGATCTCTCTCCAACATGGCCGAGTGTCCACCTACACAACTCCACCAACGTAGTAGACTATGGTCGGAGGAGGTCGTTCGTACATGACTTGGAATGAAGTCACCTGTATGGCAGAGTGGTAGGCTGTGTTGTAGGACCACTCATCCCATGGGAGGAGCCTCACCCACGCCTTCAATCTATCACCCACAAAGGCATGAAAGTAGTCCTCCAAGTACCTGTTCAGTACCTTATTCTGGCCGTCTGTCTGGGGATAATAAGTGGTACTTATGGCCAGCTTGGTCCCCTACAACTGAAAGAACTCCACCTAGAAGGTATTGATGAACACTGAGTCTCTGTCATTGACGATGGTACGGTTATCCTGTGCAAGTGAAATACCTCGCATAAAAATAACTCGGTGATGAATATGGGAGTAAACGGGTGAGACATGGCCAATAAGTACCCGTACTTAGGCAGAGGGTCCACCATGACCATAATCGCAGACTTTTTCTGCATGAAGGGAAGTCCATCGATATATCCTCTCAAATATGGTCCAACACTGAAAGAGGCTACAACAATCTGATAGGGGAGGCAACCCCGTACTTAAGCTTCCAGCACACATCACAACACCCCGCTATTTGTCGAACATGCTTCTTTATGCCCCTCCACGCAAACTCCCTACTCAAATGTCGATAACCTGAAGACTAGTCACCCGAGCTAGACTCCCTATTACGATCATTTCAATCGTTCAACCAGTTTTGGATAGAATCCATAACTGCGAGGAGTTGCTAAAAATATTTCCCCAATTTCTTATTAAGCACATCCACATGCCCCTCGATGACACCCAGAGTCTGCGTCAAGTGGACGATTTGGGCATCCATTCAATCAGATCGAGTCTGGAACTCCGTACGTAATTCTCCTACCATCTCCCAAGCCCTCATCAAGTTGCAGGTTTCTAAGGTTACGGATTCGAGAAGGGCTTGGGCCCTTACTATATAGGTTCAGAATAACGAAGGTTATCCTGGTTATTGGGGCCATTCCTAGGGAGAGCTCGACCTCAAACGAAATGCATGAAAAGAAGTACGGTAAACAATACCACTCATGCCGAATGTGTACACGACCTGGTAGGCGGGGGCTCCTGCACCCCAGGCAAATGCATCCCGGGACAACTATCAAATGCCCAATTGGTCAGACCCTTCTAAAAGCATCTAGGATGCACCAGAATACGAATCTGAACTCAGTGCGGCCTGAGAAAAATTCAGCCGCATGACTACTAAGCCGTCAGGACCGTCTTTCGACTCTAGAAGACAAAAAAAAATAATCATAGAGGATGTAAGTCATACAGAATTCCCTGGATTTGATATAGATCAGCGTTGGGTTTGATCTAACTCCAATCACAATAAAAATCTGATGCAACTGAATAAAATATGATTCAAAAAAATAAATACGAGCTTCTAATCAAACCTATATGAAATCGTGAAGGGTGTAGACACTTGCTGCTCAAAAGCAAACGGTTGGACGACACAGTTCCCAAGTTTGCTGCATGAAATTTGAGAAAGCTGCACAAGATTCGAGGCAGATGCTTTGATACCACTGATAGAACTCAAATTCCCATGATGAATGGTTTCGTAGATCTAGGCATGCAGAGCGGGGCATGGCTTAGAAGCAAGATATGCGTAGGGGGGAGATCACAACATGGAAGGCGGGGGAGTCCAATTAGGCTGACAAACCTGTTGCAGGCGTGCGGCAAGGGGGAGCGCAAGGCACGCGTCATAGGGTAGGGACACAGTCAAAGCTAATGTGGTGAGGCATGCGTGGGGTTGGGGCATGTCAGAGGGACACAGTCAGGGAGGGAAACTGGCAGGGAGAGAGAGTAACGTCTCTCCTGGCTGGCACGGGTTGTGAGGCGAGTGGCCAAGGCGGTGACCAAAGGGGAGAAAGTCATTTTCAATAAGCCGACAACAAACGGGAATGTACGGGTGAGGGAGAAGAGACATTCCCTCGAAAGGTAGGCACTCACACAAACACAAACAAAAAATTGAAAGAATACTCTAAAATTTCATTGAAAAAAAACTAAGCAGGATACATCTATATATAGATTTACAGTGGGACAAAACAGTAAAATACACAAGTACAATCCCACTCTAAATGAGATTCTAGGAGGGCGTCCCACCAGAGTTTTAGCCTGGATAGGATACCAGGTTAGGCAGTTTTTTCTATAATGGATCCTAGGGTTGGGCGGCTCCTCCGGATCGGATCCTGACTGGGACGAATCCTCTATGTTGGACCTAGAGCAGGAAAGGGTCCGTAACATTTTCCTATATTAAAGTTCTTGACAAAATCTATAAGTTATTTCACTCATTCTGATCATAGTTACCAAAAACTTGTGAGTAATCAGCGTGTGTTAAACACCATATGAAACAACTTAAGACTTACGATAAATCTTAGCAAAAGCTCACTTGCCCAACTAAATGGTCAGAGTACCTGAGTTGTTTTTCAAACTCTAAACAAGATAAATTGCACATGTTAGACTAGTTGTGCATGAATGTCAAAACGATGATTTTTAAAAGCAGACAAGTTGTTTGGAATGAAACCAATCTTGACTCGCAATTTAACCTCTTTAAGATCATATTAAATTCCACAGTTAAATGAAAATCTATCTCTGCTTCATGTGCTGGTGGGTCATTTTAAGAACTGCAAGTACTATGTTGTCCATGTAGAAATGGTGTAATTATATGTTTTCTCTGTTTCTTTCATTGGTGTGACCCTGAAGACTCATTCGTGTTTTTGTAGGCTTAACCCTTATTTAAGGATCGCCGAAAGTTTGCTCAGACGGTTGATTCATTGCTTGAAGGGATATATCCAATCAAGGGCCTTTATCAAGCTCTTGTTGTTGCTGATATGTGCCTTCAAGAGGAAGCAAGGACTCGACCTTTGATTGGTGATGTTGTTCCAGCACTTGATTATTTAGCTTCATGGAAGTTCGATCCTGAGAAAAACTCGAGTAGCCATCAGTTGCCTGTATGTTCTTCAAGCAATCAAACAAATGAGATCAATTCTAAGGAAGATATGAATTCTCAGGAACCACTGTCTTCAAGGGAAGCAGATAACCAAAATTGTGAGGCACCACCTTTGCCAAAGGATGAAAAGAACCATACTAACTGCAAGGAAAATAGGGATCCGAGAGAGCTATCTTCTTCCTCTAATGATCAAATGAACCAGGAATTATACATGCTTGCTAACAACACTTGAGATCTCTTAATGACAATCCATGTGTCATTAAGAAGTGTTGATGACACGTCATGAAGTTGGCTAACTACTGACGACAATCTATGTGTTATTAGTAAAATACTGACCAAACATTATTGTTGAGGTCAACTGTTGACGATAATTCATAGGTATTTGTTAATGACACTTTATGTGTCATTAGGAACTGTCAACTTATTTTGGCCATAACTTTGGGTTTCAATATTAGACTAACTTTAATTTTGGTTTGTTTAAGAGTTGAATCCATCAGGTTTAATTCATCTTTTAGACAAAATCCTTGAGAAAGCCATTTTGAAGGCAAAAAATGAGGTTGAGATTATCCTTTTTTTTTAATAAGCCAAAAAGCATGAGACCTTGATATGCGAAATGACCCGGTCAAATTTGGGGTGTCTACAGGTCCTTGCCAGTCAACTGCTAACCCTAAAAAAATTATATTCAACTTGGGCTCCATGGACATTCAAACCCCAACTGAAGGGGATTGCTGAAAATCATGAAGATTACAAAGTTATCGGTAAAGACTTGTCGATGACAAGATTCTATATTAGGTTAGAAATGATTTCCTCTTTTGATTCATATCCATCCTTTTGCATTTGCAATTAGGGTGTCATCGAGTCAGGTTTGGTTCAAAGACAAGTGGGACCAAACCTAGATTTGATTTGAAATGTT